>CAUYON010056666.1:0-24000 GCA_963573935.1 Arctocebus calabarensis
TTATTTTGTGAGAGTCCATTGGTTAGATTTATCTTTTGCATCAGTGTGGAAGTTAGGTTCTGTCCTTTAATTTCTGAGTTCTTACTTTGCTGTTGATCTATTGTGATGGTCAGTGTGTAGAACAGGTTGAAGAGCTGTAGAGCTGTAGAGCTGGTAGAGCTGTAGAGCTGTAGAGCTGGTCTTGTTGTGGCAAATTTCCTCAGTATTTGAATATCAGTAAATGATTTGATTTCTCTGTCAATTTTAAAGCTTAGCTTTGCAGGATATAGAATTCTGGGCTGGAAATTGTTCTGTTGAAGTAGATTAAAGGCAGATGACCATTGTCTTCTTGCTTGGAAAGTTTCATTACAGAAGTCTGCATTCACCCTGATGGATTTGCCCCTGAAGATCAACTGGCACTTACTCCTGGCAGCTTGAAGAATCTTTTCTTTTGTCTTTACTTTGGACAGGTTCATGACAATGTGTCTTAGAGAAGCTCAGTTAGAGTTGAGGTGACCTGGGGTCCGATATCCCTCTGAAAGGAGTGTGTCAGAATCTTTGGCAATATTTAGGAAATTTTCATTTATAATATTCTCTAGTATGGCTTCCATTCCCCTGGGGCATTCTTCTTCTCCTTCTGGGATACCTGTAAGTCATATGTTTGAATGCTTCATAAAGTTCCATAAATCTGTCAGTGACTGTTCTGCTTTCTCTCCCTTCATTTCTGCCCCTTTATACTATCTGAGTTATCACAAGACCTTTGTTCTGTACCTCTGATATTCTTTCTTCTGCATAGTCTAATCTGTTGTTGATACTTTCTATTGCATCTTTATGTTCCCTAATTGATTGCTTCAGTTCCTTCAGCTCTGCTATCTCCTTTCTATATTCTTCATATCTTATTCAGTTCTATTTTTGGATTTCCTTTTCATTATTCCCCACTTTATCAGCAGTTTCATTCATTGTTTCCATCATTTCCTTCATTGTTTTCATCATCTGTATTCTAAATTCCTTTTCTGTCATTTCTAACAGTTCTTTATAGGTAGAATCCTCTGCAGTAGCTACCTCATGGTCCCTTGGGGGGGGTTGCTCTGAACTGGTTTTTCATGTTGCCAGGATTTTTCTGCTGATTCTTTCTCATGAGTGTTTTCTTTTATCTGTTTCCTTACCCTAATTTTCCTTTCACTTCCTCTTGCTCTTTAACTTACCATGCCTCATACCATAGCGTTTCAGTGAGTCCTTTTAGTACCAGACCAGAAGGAAGAAAAGACTGAAGAATAAGAAGGGGAAAAAGAAAAAAAATGAAAGAAAAGAAAAAAGAGAGGGGGAGAGTAAAATGGAATATTGACAAAAAGAAGAGAGGCAGAGAAAGAGGGAGACAGGAGAAATATAAGTGTACAGTAGGGTACTTTAACCCAACCTTAAAAACTGCCAACCCCTGGGGGTGCTGGGTTGAGTGATTGCCTTGAGGTTAGCAACTCTTTGCTAGCCTGTTCAGACACAGTAACCCACCTCTACCAAGTACAGAGGAAAGACAAAAATGCTATAAATCAAAACAAAACAAGCCAATGGAAAACTTTACAGGATAAAATTGGGGGGAGGGGGAACCAAATAATAGGGGTAGAAACACTAGCAAAAATGAAGTTCTAATTGTTGAAAAAGACAACAATGGAAAATTATATTTAAACTAGAAAAATGAAGAAATAAAAGAAAAATCTAAAGGGAAAACATAGAAATTTAAAAAAGACAAAGCAGTATATATATCTTGCTGAATATTGTCTGGGCAACAGGTAATCTTCTAGGGTATGAGATGTTAATCACAATGCTGATACAGCTATATGGAGACTGGAGGCCTTTGCTGATTTCTCAAATCCCGCAGGGTGGAGAACCTAAATCTCTCCTCAGCCTGCTTAAAAGGCACTTTAAACTGCTAACCTTGGCTCAGCAGAAGCTTTCCCAGGAAAGCTCTTGTCTCTGGGATCACTCCTGAAGTGGCCAAACCCAGTGTGCCCAAACCAGTCTCACTGTATGCCCCTGAGGACCAGGCTGTAAGGCGTCTCAGTTCCCACCTTTAGGCTGCTCAGTCAGTAGATTACTTGTTCAAGGTCTCCCTCCTGATCCTTGCTTTGTGACCCTGAGGGTGAAACTTGCCGGGGTAGTTCTCCCACAGTAGCTCCACATGGCCCACTGCCAGGGTAGTTCCGCCACAGTAGCTCCACAGGGCCCACTGCCAGGGTAGTTTTCCCACAGTGGCTCCACATGGCCCACAGCTGAACACTATTAGCTCCATCTGGCTCAGGGGCTCAGTCTGGGGCCCTGGACAACACTTATAGTCCTCCACAGTCTTACCCAAGTTCTCCCAAGGTAGTTCAACTGAGTGCCAAGTCTAACTAAAACAAAACCGCTGGCAGGTAAGGCCTTTCCAGTTTGCAATCTCACTGCTGCTGTACTTACAGCTGCCGGCAGCATTAGACTGAACAAACACATGTAACCACTTGCCAGTTCTCTACTGCTTTTGTCCTCCTCATGGGGTCCAGAAGTGTCTCGCTGACTACCTGTGTCCCCAGAGGGATGTTTCTGGGCAGATCCCGCCAGCCAGAGATGCCTGGAGTCTTCTTTCCTCAGTCTCACCATGCCCAGTTGCAAGGAAGCTGTTACTCGACCGCCTTCTTGCTCCTCCTCCTATACCACTTTTTCTAAGATGGCTTCATGAACTTAATTGTTGGACCTTGTCCATTCTATTTATTTCTTTAAATCAATAAGAAAAACAACCTGATTAAAAAAAAACGAGCAAAGGAAATACCAAACAATTTCATGAAAACTACTACGAATGGTTAATAAAGAGTAATTCTACCTTACTTTTATTTCTTTTTCTTTTTAATTTGGGACAGACTATCAAGCTGTTGCCCTTGGTAGAGTGCCGTGGCATTGTCATAGCTCACAGCAACCTCCAACTCCTAGACTCAAACAATCCTCTTGCCTCAGTTTTTCTATTTTATTTTTTAGTAGAGACAGGGTCTCAGTCTTTGTCAGGCTAGTCTTGCACTTGTAAACTCAAGCAATCTACTTCAGCCTCCCATGCCTTACTAATTATTAAATAAATAAAATTAAAGCCATAATGTATCACATTTTTGTAAAACAAATAGGCAAAGATTTATAAGACTGAGAATATACAATGTTAGCAAAGGTGTAGGGAAAAACAGGACTTTACATCTTATTGATAAAATATAATTTTAAAGAAGTATTTTATAATATTTTTAAAAGAATATTTTATTCAACAATTTTTGAAAGGTCATATGTAAAGTGCATAATGATGTACATGCATACTGCATATGAAGTACATATGATGAATGTTGAGAATGTAATGGTAAAAGAAAAGTTCCTAACCTCATAGAATGTAACATTCTAAGATCTAAGGAGGATAAGTTAGAAAATGAACTTTTAAAAACACAAATAGAAATAAAATATATTATCTTATAAAACACAGTGGCATTCTATTTCTATTAATGTAGGTTGGGTAATGCCAGTAAGTTTTCACTGGATTAGACTACCTCATTTTCAACAGGCTAGACACAGACTAAACCCATAAACAGATATTGGAACTATTTAACATAGGCTATAAAGTAATAATGCTTCTTGTGTTTAAATAGATAAACAAAAGCTTGAAAATATTTGGAGGAGACAAAAAACTTAGAAAATCATATATAGCCTATTAGAAAAAAGCCTCCAAACTTGTTGAGATGAAAAATAAAATACACTGAATTTAAGAACTCAACAGAAAGGGGGAAAAAATTAAAAAGAGGTTACTGAGTGGATTTAGCATCAGATTTTTAGCACAGATTTTATATAGTTGAAGCAGAAATTAACAAACTGAAAGGAAGGTCATAAGACGTTATAGCATTGAAAGACAAAACGTGGAATTACAGAAGAAAGGGAAGAAGGCATGAAGGATACAGTGAGATCTAAAATTATTTAACTAGAGTCCCAGAAAGAAACAACAATATTTCAGGAAATAATAGGTGAGAATTTTTCAGAATTGATGGTAGATATCACTCAATAGATTTAAGAGGCCCAAAGTAGCAAAATTAAAAAGAAATTTATAGCTTGATACATCATGTTAAAACTTCAGACAACTAAAGATGCAGAAAGTCTTTAAAAAGTCTAGAGACAAATCAGCAAATCACCGTCAAAGGAGTGAGAAACTAATTTCTGCCCTAACAATAAAGAAGGACATGTCATTGACATCTTCTGTGTGCTGAAAGCAACTTCCAACCTAGAATTCATACACAGTAAATTAAGGAAATTGAATTAAAACCCACATTTAGATAACTGTTACATACCATTCAGAGGGACAAAGTTTAAAAGCTTGACAATACCAACTGTGATCAAAGATATGGAACTATATAGGTCAAAAAAGTGATGCTGCTGCTTCGGAGAAAAGCTCCTGGCATCATCTAATAAAGATGAACATCTTATGGCTCAATTATTTTTTTCCTGACTGTATTCCTTGGAAACATTTGTGCCTGGGTTATACCAGGAGACTCATGCAAGAATGCTATAATAGCCTCAAACTAGAAACAATGCAAACATTTATTAATATTAAAGGTTATTAAGTATGAAATGTTCCATTTCCTTAAGTACTAAGTTTGACAGTATCTATGACATTTTGTTTTGACACTTCTTGTTATATTTTTATTGTGAAGGCACATCCGCATTCTTTCAAACACACATTTTTGACTTATGATTATCTTTCAAAAGTTTTTTAAGAGTGATTTAGTGTAATGATAGATAAGTAAAATATTTGTTATTTCTGAATGAGTTCTATCATGAAACTAATGCAGCTCCAAATATATGTGAAGCATTTGGGAATAATGTGGCTAATACAGGCACAGTACATCCATAGTTTGAGAAATTCTGCTCTAGTGATTTTTATCTTGAAAATGAGCCACATGGTGAGCTGAGACTGAGGTGGGTAATGATGAGCTGAAAACTGTAGTGGAAGCATATCCTTCTCAACCTACACATGAATTAGTAGCAAAGTTGACATTACTATTTCAACAATATTAGACCATTCAAAACAAATCAATAAGTTTAAAGTGCTGGATAGATGGGTTCTGTGTGAATTGAGTGAGTGTCTGAAGAGAAATCCTCTCAAAGCTTGTCTTTCTTTGCCATCATGATGTAAAGGTAAACTATTTCTGTACCATGAAAAATGGATTCTTTTTGATATATCTCAAGTGTTTGTCACAAAGGTTGGATAAAGAGGAAGCACTGAAACACAGTCCATAACCGAATTTTCACTAAAAAACCTAAAGGTGTCTGTTTCATGGTCCAGCACTGGTATTATCCACTGTAGCATCATAAAGCCTGGTCAGTCTATTACTGTGGATACCTACTGCAGCAAATTGGATGGGAAATCATGAGGATGCTTGAGATTAAACAGCCAAGGTTGGTTGATAGAGACAGGTCAACTCTCTTGCAAGACAATGCTCAACACATGTTACACAAACAGTGCTGCTCAAACTACAGAGGCTGACCTTGGAAACTCTCTGTCATTATCCTATATTTATCAGACCTTGCATCAAATAACTAACACTTTTTCAGTCTTCAGTCTGTTTCCTAAAAAGAAAAATACTCAATTCTCAACAAGCTGTGGAAAAAGTCTTTCTCAATTTCAATCCTACTTACCTTTCAGGTTGTTCTCTGCTGGCATAAGCTGGCTACCACTAAGATGGCAAAACTGAGTCAATAATTTAGGGACATACTTTGATTAATTGTACTACTTCTTGTTTGAGATGTAATAAAAACTTTTGATTCAAAATTAAACACTCCATATTAAATGAGATAATAGTGTGACAAATAAATTATAGTATATTCGTATGATAGGCTGCTCTATAGCAATGAAAGTAGGACAAGACTCCCTAAGGTATAATATCTTTTACATAACCATCAAAATTAGATAAATACCATTTAGGAATCACACATATTTTTAAAACTGTAAATATAAGCAAGGAAGTGATTACCAAGAAAGCTAAAACATTGGTTATTTCTAGGGTGACATACAGGGTGACGAGTAGGAAAGGATATAGGATATAAGGACATAGGTGGTGCTGCTGAGACACTGGTTAATTCAGGATTCCTTGACCTAGATAGTAGTTTTACAGCTACAACATTTGTTTTATGCTTATTCATTATATTGCATGTATGTGGGTTTGTTTAGGAGGTAGTATTTCAGTAGAGACTTAAATGGAATTTGAGCACAAACTACGCACACATCTAGGGGAAACATTCTCTCTGACTGGATTGGTCCTACTCCCGACCTAGCAGTTTTACTTTTAGAAGTTTATTCTCTAGAAATACCTCTACAAAGTTATATGTTCATTGTAACATTGTTTGGCATGCATAATTTTGGATTAGGAGTTTATAATCAACAGGGTCTTTTCTCTGAACAAATGCTAAGTAGCAAGTTGTAGAAATATACACCCTTCCAGAGCCATTTCTTTTTGTTTCTGGCAGGCATCCTGTGTAATTGCTGGAGACCAATTTAATGTTAATTTCCCACAAAATTCTACAACACATAAGGAGTATAAATTCATGTTTTAAACAAAGCTCACATTTGGAGTTTTAATTTCTCATGAGTTTTTCCCTACCAAAAGTCCTGAGTGAAAACAAAGCTTGCTTGAATATCTCCCAGCCAGTGGGTAGACATTGTTTAGTCAACTGATCACAGAGGGTACAGCCTTTACAAAGCACGTCCTCACTCACAATTTTGTCAGCTGTCCTTGCCTGGCTTTGGGAGAGAGGTTTGTTGATGGCATTTGGTATTTGAGTAAGACTCAGTTACCACATAAAGCTGAAATCAGATACTATTTATATAAGTGATTTCTCACATTTCTTTGGATCTTAGAATCTAGAATAAGTTCAAAAAGATCTTTCAGGTGAAAAGGCCTGTGCTTCACAATGAAGATTCTGAGTGTCAATGAACACCAAATGTAGAATGTCCAAGTTTAGTATGAATGGATGGATTGGAAGTAGCCAGGAATTTGAATTAGAGGCTATTCCTAGAGGTTTGTTTATCCAGAGTGACTGGTAGCTATTTATTGTCAAAATCAAAGTTTTAAAAGGTTAAGAAAATAAAACTTTGTTAAATAGTTGATAGTAAATATCTTAGGCTTTGTGACATACTATCTCTGTTACAACTACTCTGTGTTCAACTACTGTTGAACTCTGGCATAATTAAAGAGAAATAACAGCCATAGACAGCATAGGTAGGCTGTAGATATATTCCAACCAAACTTTATTTATAAAAGCAGACAGTCCAGATTTAACACATAGGCTATAGTTTGTTGGCTTTTGCTGTAAGTCATTTTCTACCCAATTCCTTTGTGTTCTAAGCATGTTGGTAGATATACTAACAGCATTGGAAAATGCAAACTTAAAAATATGTTCCCCTTTCTTTTACTAAAACCTTGCTTCAGTTTACCAAAACTAAGACTTTTAATACTATTACCATGCAAATGTATGACACATCTATTTCTCCTTAGTTATTAAATAGGCCAAGTTTAATTTTCTAGTTGGATAACTTAGCATTGTTGTTTATGAAAAGAATTTGATGCAAAGCAGAGGCATGCCCTGGGCTTTCTCATTGTTTGTAGCATAAGGACAGTTGACGTATACAAACATACATGCTCTGAGAGAGCTAGGAGCACCATATTAACGGGGAGAGATACTGAACCTTGTGACATCCCGAGATTTTCTTCATTGTGGGTGCTGATTTCTTGGGAAAGTTGTCAGCTAAACATGAATTATAATTCCATAAACACTATGGCTGAGTAATTGAGTATAGTACATAAAAGTTCCAGTCCATATTGGGAGGCTGGGTCAACTGGAGTTAGAGATGGAGCTAGCTCAAGTTGAAATGTAAAAGATATATGAAAAGTGAAAGTGTTAGTTCAAAGAAGTGAAACCAACAAGTGTTGGGACATATGGGTGAGGTTAAACAGTTCAGGCACCTTTCAATGGAGACTAGGAAGCTGTTCTTGGTGGAGGCATGTGGCAGGAGGGTATCTGTCTGATTAGAGAAACTATAAATAGGTGAAACTTCATTGTCTTAGAGGAACTAATTTCTGTATGACAAGATGCTAGGTTGAGTGGGCTTGATGCAAAGTGAAACTAAAGAGTCATTTAGGTTTGAAATTTGGGTCAGGTAAAGGCAAAGTAGGACAGCTAGCTCAAGTTGAAATGTAAAAGGTAGATGAGAAGTGAAAGTGTTAGTTCAAAGAGATGAAACCAACAAGTGTTGGGACATATGGGTGAAGTTGAACAGTTCAGGCACCTTTCAATGGAGACTAGGAAGATGTTCTTGGTGGAGGCATGTGGCAGGAGAGTGTCTGTCTGATTAGAGAAACTATAAATAGGTGAAACTGGAGAAAGCCTAATAGGAACAAAGAGTCAGGAAAGAAAGTTTTGCCTAATTAGCAGCTGTTATCAGTGCTCTGTCCACACCTTTACCATTTTCTTCCGCTCAGTCTCTGGGCTGTGTATTTGGGGAGAGGAGGAGAGATGCTACTCTCAGTGTGCCAGCCTGCTTTGCTTATATTCAAAGATAGCCAGAAGGCTAGGTACAGTGGCTCATACCTGTAATCCTAGTGGGCTGAGAGCCTGAGGTGGGAGGTGGGTGGATCGCTTGAGCTCAGGAGTTCAAGACCAGTCTGAGCAAGAGTGATACCCCATCTCTACAAAAAATAGAAAAATTACCCAGGTATTGTGGTGGGTGCCTGTAGTCCCAGCTACTTGGGAGGCTGAGGCAAAAGGATCTCTTAAGCCTAGGAGTTTGACATTTCTGTAAACTGTGATGCCATAACACTCTACCTAGGGTGACAGAATGAGACTTTTGTCTCAAAACAACTACAAAAAAAAATCAAAGAGCCATAAGTGCCTGGGAATATATGCCTCAGTCTCATACCCTTGGCTTACCAGACATAGATTTTTAAAAAATGACTAGTGGATAGAAGAATATAAATACTTCAGTGCCTGCCTAATACTCTTCTCTAGAGCTCCATAGATTAAGCCAAAGTTATACATTATGGGATTCTGCCTAATACTGCTTTTTAAATAAATATTAATAATTTTCATAAAAATTCTCATTTCAGAGCCTTTTTCTGGGAAACCTAGACACCTAGCTTTTCAAAAAGTTGGAAGTGATTACTGGCTATTGTAAGCAATCTGGTGGAGTTTTGTTTGTTTGTAGTTTTTCCAAATTAGGCTTTTAATTTTTTTTTAAATTTTGGTGATTTTATCAGTGTGCTGAATGTGTCACAGGATGATCATTTGAATCACTGCATCAGTAATCAACAAGGAAAGTGATTTCAATGAATCTGTGAGCCTTTTGTGCTCACACTTCCTCTATGGTTATGACACAGCACAGAGAACCCATATCCAAAAGTACAGGTTCCACCTTGTAAGGCATCCTGTTTACCTGCCTCTGTCTATGATAAGCATCAGTGTCTGGGCCAAATAGTCAGTCAGGCTTATCAGAGAGGTTGGAAAACTTCAAAGTGTTGATGAAAAAGATATTCTGAGAATGACTGTAAATAGAACTCTACCAAATGACTGTAGACAGAAAACCATGAATACCTAGGAACAAAGAGCTTTGCAAGATAGGCTATAGATCCCGATAGTACGTAAGGTTTCTATTTGTTAAGAAACTGGTGATTACCCTTGCCTAAAAGTTAATATTTAAAAGTCAAGATATTTTTCAATACTGAAAGTGGCCTGGAATTGTTTGGAACTTTTGCAACCTGAATGGAAGATCTGAGTTCTCTTTGACAACTTTATCATCTATCAGAGTGGTTCTCAGCCTTCCTAATGCCACCTAATGCCATGACCCTTTAACACAGTTCCTCATGTTGTGGTGACCCCCCAACCATAAATTATTTTCATTGCTACTTCATAACTGTAATTTTGCTACTGTTATGAATTGTAATGTAAATATCTGATATACAGGATGTATTTTCATTGTTATAAAGAGCTCACGACCCACAGGTTGAGAACCACTGTTCTATCAGAATCATAGTTGGAAAAAAATATTACTGTTAGATATTGTGATGATTAATTTTGCATATTAACCTTCCTAGAATATGGTGCCCTATTGTCAAACACCAGTCTGTTGCTGTGAAGGAGATTTTTTAGACATGATTGACATTTAGTAGATTTTGAGTGAAGCAGATTATCCTCCATGATATGAGAGGACCTCATCCAGTCAGCTGAAGTATTAAGAGACCGATCTTCACCACAGGAGTTCTGCTTCCAAACTTCCTTTGGGCTCAAGATTGCAACAGTAACTCTCTCTTTAGTCTCCAGTCTGATGGCCTACCTTATAGATTTTGGACTTACCAGACTGCACAATTATGTGAATATGGGCCAGCTCCTTAAAATCTGTCCCTCCCTCCTCCCTCCCGCTCCCCTGCACCTTTCCTGCCATCTTGCCCTATTAACTTTGCCTCTTCACATTGTAAGCTAAGAACATCTATGCTAGCAGGCATCTTTTAGAAGTGTCCTGACCACTCCAGCTGACTAGTTAATAGAGAGGTGTTACCAAAGGGAGACAAATGTTTTCTTTCTTTTTTTTTTTTTGAGATAGAGTCCCACTATGTTGCCGTAGTTAGAGTGCCATGCCGTTACAGCTCACAGCAACCTCAAACTATTGGGCTTAAGCCATTCTCTTGCCTCAGCCTCCCAAGTAGCTGCGACTACAGGCACCCGCCACAAAACTGGCCTGTGATTGGTTCGAACCTATCAGCCTCAGTGTATGTGGCTGACGCCGTAACCACTGTGCTACAGCACTGAGCCAAGACAAATGTTTTCAAGGAGGTCAGAGGAAGGAAAAAGAGATCATGACCTCTGGACTTCCTCGAAGAGGTAATCCCATTTGGCTTGCAAGGTGCCTTCTCTGGTAACAAACAATGTACATGAAAGAAATTCTGTTAGTGGGGAAATACAACCAGAAAAAAATAAGATTAAAGAGGCAGAGGCCTCATTTTGGCAGCAATTTAAATCTAGCTTCCTGAAAGTCTTAGTTATAATCTCACTTCTTGGCAAACACTTGGTGGCCAGGGGCAGATAGTCTACTCTTTTGCTACTCAAAGTCTGGTTTATGGGCCAGCAACATCTCTATTACCACCAAGCATGTCCAAAATGCAGAATCTCAGGCCCCACTTCAGACCTACCAATCTAAACCCAGATTTCATCAAGTTCCACAGATGATTCATATGCACACTGGTTAAATATACTGCCTGTTTGTGTCCCCCCAAAATTCATATGTTGAAATCCTAATCCCCCTTGGGATGATATTTGGAGGTGGGACACACAGGAAGTGAATAGATCATAAGCGTAGAGCCCACAGGATAGGATTAATGCCCTTGGAAGTAGAGCCACAAGAGAACTTGTTTCCTGTCTGTCACTTTTGTGCCACTGAAGGATATAAGGGCAGCCATATGCAAACCAGAAAATGAGCCTTCACTAGACACCAGTTCTGCCAGCACCTTGATCTTGGGCTTCCCATCCTCCAGACCTATGAGAAAGAAAATTCTGTTATTTAAGCTACCTAATGTGTAGAATTCTGTTAAGGCAGCCCAAACTCACTAAGACATGGATCTAGTGCATTAGTGACTATCATAAATTTGTAATCCTTAGAGCAGAAAAGTAACCTGAAATCGTCTAATTCAGGCCCTGGTTTTTAGGATGGTAAGTTATTAGTCTCCTCATTTTACAGATGAGATGTCTGTGGCCCATGGGGCTCACAACAGTTGCCAAAAGTCACGAAGTAGGTGTCTTCTGCCACCAAACACTGCCAGCTATTATCCCAGATCCTTGGGGGTCTCTGTACAGTCTCCCTATATTTCTCCTTGTGAGAATATATTTCCTAGACTGGATTCATTTGTCTGAATATAGAAGAGAAAAGACCAACTTTACCCAATCATTTTGGCTTTTGCTGTCTAAACCAGAAAAAAAAAGTTCAGAGTAGTAGGTTTGCCTGAGGGAAAATAATTTTGACATCTAGGATAAAAACACAGACTCTAGAGCTTGAGGGAGCCTATTTCTAAAAGAAGTGTGGAAATTATTTTTGTTGTGTGTGTATATATATATGAGTTTTTGTGGAGAGAATGGAGAGAATTTAGTGAACTTGTTCAAATATAGAGATGTCACTCTGAGAAAGTCTCACGACAGAACCTGCTGTCCTGTATATAAAAAGAGGTATTGTACTGTAGTTAATTTAGCCTTACATTCAGAAAGGGGGTCATTAATAAGCATTTTGGCTAAGAAAATTATTTCTTTTCACGCCTCATGTGTGATGTTGTAAGGTACACTAATCACTATAGTTAATTTTAGCTCTTGTTTTGAGGGTTTATTTTAGAAAGGGTGAAGGTACTAACCTATAGCTTACTGTGTGGGAAAAGAAATCATCAAAGAGATGTAAAACTGAGCAACTGCTATGTACCTCTCCCCAAGACTATAAATGTATTGTTTGTATTTATGGTGCAGTTCCACCTGTAGTTATATTAGTGACATGATGCTGTCATAGTCCTGCTATGTTGGGAAAGACATTGTCTTCTGTGGGGATCTGAGAACTCCATTTCTCTGGAGCAGAAGGTGTGGTTGGGTATCTATCAAAGCTCTATATGTAGATACTGCTATGTAAAAGAAAGCAAAAAAGGGCATCTTAGAGATGAAACAATTTGATTTTATAAGTCCCTTATTGTGGCATTGGAAGACCTGGGCTGGGGTGGGGTGGAATTGCTATGTTTCCTCTGCTAAGTCCAGGACTGAAGGCTGGAGCATCTCCTTGGGCCTAAGGTTCTACCTTTTCTTTGTGACAATAAGGATTTGTGATGGTGGAGGGTATGCTGGCCAGGGGAGGAACTGAGGGTCAGAGAGGTAAAGGGACCCACTTTCCAGGGATTCAAAGAAATCTAGACAAATTGCAACAGGAGGATGTGGCCCAGCAGTTAGATATATGTAGTGAAAACTGTCTAGAATGTGTTGTCTGATAGGATTTTCTATGATGTTGGAAATATTCTATAATCTTGTCACAAGTGGTTATTGAGCACTTGAAATGTAGCTAGTGCCACTGAATTTATTTATAGCTTTAATTGCAATCAGAAAAATAAAGTTGCCTGGACCCAGCCCAGCTACCTAATCAGAACCCCTTTCTGGTATATACCTTTAAAAGAGGGCATCAAATTCAGTGGGAGGAGGAGGAGGCAGATCTGAGAAAGTGGGTTGCAACTAGATGATAAAAGGCTTTGCCTGTCAAAGGAAGATTTTGTGCTCAGTTTTTTGGGCAATGGGTGTCTTTGAAAGGGAGAGTGACAGAGTTAGTGCTTTAGGCAAGATTTGTGTAGCGTGGGTAAGACACAAGGGAGACAGAAGATTGGGGCTGACTTCAGAACTTAGTGTCTGGGAAGAAAAAGGTATCTGGAATGTCCGTTTCTCCCTCACAGTCTGAGTGAATTGATTTTACTGGGGACTGTCTATATTCTTCCCTGGACTGAACGTTGCTTCAAAATATTCCTTAGCAAATACGCTACTGCAAGCCTCCAGCCCCACTAAGTGTATTGGTGACTGAAAATTACCTTTGCTTCCCATGGGCCCATAAGGGGGCTTTTGGTGATAAAATAGAGATGTAACAGCCATTTGGTGTGTGGAATAACAGCCTCTCTGGGAGCCCCGCATTGGGCCCATGGAATCCATAAAAGGAGATGACTCACCTGGGGAAGGAGTGATTGCGGAGTTTTCCCTCTCTATGACTTCTGAGCTCCAATCAACGCTCTTAACTGCTGCCACAGGAATGAGGACACCATGAGAACTGTGTCCTATGCCCAGTTGATGACTCACTGCATAACCCTGAAAACCATTTCAGGGGGAGAGATTGCTTTTAAAAACTGAAGAGGAAAAATAAATCCAATGTATGTTGACTTGAAGTTTAGAGATTGACAAAAATGCCTTCACAAAATGCCTTCACAAAAACAGCAAAATTTCAAAATGTTAGTCATTTTCTTCTAATAATGCAAGGTAAGATATGTGGAGGAGTAAGAGACTGAGCACCCTTCTTAGCTCCTGGGAGAATGGAAGGCTGAGATTTTAGGAGCAGTTTTTATCTTGTTGGTAGAGTTCAGCTATCTCCCTGAGGGACAGGCTGAGGAGTGGTCTTCTCACTCACTTCTGGCTGAGGAGTGGTCTTCTCTAGCTCTGTTGTTGACCCTTTAGATATACAGTCATTCATCGCTTAAAACCAGGGGTGCATTCTCAGAAATGCATCTTGAGGTGATGTTGACATAGTGTGAACATTATAGAGTGTACTTACACAAACCCAGGTGGTATTGTCACCTACACACCAAGATTACGTGATACAGCCTGTTGCTTCAGGGCTATAAACCTGTGTACCATGTTACTGTCCTAAATACTGCAAGTAGTTGTGGCTACATATTTGTGTATCCAAACATATCCAACAGAAAAAGTATAGTAAAGATACAATATAAAGGATAAAAATGCTACATTGGGGCACTTACCAGGAATGAAGCTTATAGGAAGTTGCTCTAGGTGAGTCATGAGTGAGTGGTGGGTGAATGTGAAGGTCTAGGAAGCACTGCTATGGACTTCAAAAACACTATACACTTAGTCTAAACTAAATTAATTAAAAATTCTCTTTCTTCAATAATAATTTTGTTTTTAATAGAGACAGAGTCTCTATTTATTGCCCTTGGTAGAGTGCTGTAGTGTCACTACTCACAGCAACCTCCCACTCCTGGGCTTAGGCAATTCTCTTGCCTCAGGCTCCCGAGTAGCTGGGACTACAGGCACCTGACACAACGCCCAGCTTCTTTTTTTGTTGCAGTTTGGCTGGGGCTGGTTTCAAATCTGCCACCCTTGGTATATGGGGCTGGCGCCACACTGAGCCACAGGGGCTGCCCTTCAATAAGGTTAAATAATAGACCTTAGCTTATTGTAACATTTTTATTGTAAAATTTTTATTTCCTTTTTGACTTTTTTGGTAATAACACTTAACTTAAAACACAACACATTATACAGCTGTATAAAAATAATTTTCTTTCTTTATATCCCTAATCTATAAGTTTCTATTAAACTATTTTTATATTTTTAACTTTTCTTATTGAAAACTAAGACACAGACACACATATTAGCCTAAGCCTATAGGGTGAAAATCATCAATATCACTGTCTTCCACATCCACATCTTCATCTTGTCCCAATGGAAGGTCTTCAGAAGTGACAACAGGCATCTATAATGTGATACTCATTAATATCACTGTCTTCCACATCCACGTTGTCTTCATTTTGTCCCAATGGAAGGTCTTCAGAAGTGATAACAGGCATGGAGGTGTCATCTCCTGTAAGAGCAATGCCTTCTTCTAAAGGCATAAAGGGCCTGCCTAAGGCTGTTTTACAGAAAACTTTTTTTGTTTTTTATAAGCAGAGGCATACTCTAAAATAATGATAAGAAGTATAGTGTAGTAAATACATAAATTCATAACAAAGTCATTTGCTATCATCACCAAATATTATATATTGTACATAATTGCAACAAATTCATTTACACCAGCATCACGACAGACACGTGAGTGATATGTTGTGCTGTCATGTTACAATGGCTAAATCACTAGGCAATAGTAATTTTTCAGCTGCATTATAATCTTATGGGACCACTGTCATATACGTGATCTGTTGTTGATCAAAACATCTTCATATAATGCATGATTGTAAATGCTTCCTTTACATACTAA
The DNA here is from genome assembly GCA_963573935.1 of Arctocebus calabarensis. Classification (NCBI taxonomy): domain Eukaryota; kingdom Metazoa; phylum Chordata; class Mammalia; order Primates; family Lorisidae; genus Arctocebus; species Arctocebus calabarensis. Next base: position 15,779 of record CAUYON010056666.1, read on the forward strand.
TGACTAGATGTCAGCTTGGACCTCCCTACCCCTGGGAGATTTGGTAAGCTTGGCTCAAACCATATATACATACATATATATATGTACAAACAATATATATATTTGTTTTTTGGGGTTTTTTTGAGACAGAGTCTCACTATGTCACCCTCGGAAGAATGCCGTGGCATCACAGCTCACAGTAATCTCAAACTCTTGGGCTTAAGCAATTCTCCTGACTCAGTCTCCCAAGTAGCTGCGACTACAGGCACTTGCCACAATGCTCGGCTATTTTTTTGTTGCAGTTGTCATTGTTGTTTAGCTGACCCAGGCCAGGTTTGAACCCACCAGCCTGGGTGTATGTGCCCGGCACCAAAACCACAGTGCTACGGGTGCCCAGCCTAAACTATATATTTTTTGAAGCTCTGTTCATAACTGCTGAAAACATGTCACTACAGGCTTCTGCAGGTTGAAGGCCTCTCTTTGGCACCCATCTGTTCAGACATGAAACCCAGCTTTTTCACTCAGCCCAAATGTTGGATGAATTTGGTATCTCACAGAACATGTGACCTTCCTCCATCTTTCTCTGACCCTTCCACTCTTCTTCCCTCCCCCTTTCTGGAGTAAGGCACCAAAGCCCTCCTTTCATCTCTGGCAGAGGGATCATGTTATTTTCTCCCCTGTGCATTTTCCATATATTTTTCTAAATACAATTTCTTAAAGAGCATTCTCACACCAACTATTTTGGAAAGTAACACTTTCTACCTACTGAGAGTAATGATAACTGCCATTTATTGAGCACCTGCTTGTCCTTATAAGAAGAGGGAATTAGTAGCCTGGCGTTGTGGTGGGCGTCTGTAGTCCCAGCTACTTGGGAGGCTGAGGCAAGAGAATCGCCTAAGCCCAAGAGTTGGAGATTGCTGTGAGCTGTGTGATGCCACAGCGCTCTACAGAGGGCAATAAAGAGACTCTGCCTCTACAAAAAAAAAAAAAGAAGAAGAAGAAGAGGGAATTAGGACATACAGCGAGACACCAGGGAAGTGCGTATGCAGAGGGGCAACCTTGTGAGAAAGGGCAAGAAGCGGGGCCTCCGAGGAATCCAACCCTGCTGGTACCTCGATCTTGGACTTCCTGGCCTCCAGAACTGCGAGAAAGAAATGTCTGCTGTTCAAACCACCCAGTGTGTGGTGTTCTCTTCCGGCAGCCCTCGCTTGCTTATGTAGCAGCCAACACTCATAGCACCTGGAGGGTGAGAGTGCGTTTAGTAAGGGGGTTTGTGTGGAACCTCAGTATATGCACTATACCCACTTACAGATGATAAACTGTGACCCAGAGAAGTGAGATAGCCTACCCAAGGTCACGCAGCCAATAAGTAGCAGAGGTAGGATTTGAATCTCAGTCTGACCTTACAGGTTGCCCTCTTAATCACCACTTTGTATCACCACTCCTGGGGGAAGACAGTCTTTCCCAGAAGCAGCAGATAACATCAGTTAACATGGTCTTCAGTGTCTGTCTTTTTTCTAATTTGTGCCTATTTTGCACAAGATGGAGCTCCTGGGGGAAATTGAGGCAACTTGGCACAGATAGTGTTCACTTCTGTGTGTCTTCTCAAGGCACTGTCAATTACCCTGTTGTTTTAAAAATGCTGTAGCTTTTTAATCATAGATTTCCTCTACATCTGAGGAGATATTTTCATTGTAAATGTTTTTATTAAAAACAAATTTGGGCTATCTTTTTTACAACCACAAATTTCATTTATAGGAAAATAAGAAATTCTTTGAGAGCTGCCTTGTCAGTATAATAAGTATTATCATTATGAGCACTGCCTTTCCCAATTGTTAGTAGGAGAACATGGTCTTTGGAGAGACCACTTTGATATATAACAATAAATCCATTTGTTCTTATTATAGCCTTACAATAGCCTTTGTTCAGGATTTTCTGGCTTCACGTAATAAAGACATTGCCCTCTTCAGAAAAGTAAAAAATAAAGAAAAAATAAAGTAGGACATCTCTGGGCAGCTGCCTGTTACCAAGAGCTCCCATCACAGCTAAAATATATATCATCCTGTCTTTATAAAGAGACTTCCCCTATATAGTAGACATCGTGAGAAACATTTTTAATATCTATCTTGGATATTATTGTAATTCCTGGGATAAAGTGCAGAAAGGGGCATGTGAGTCTGTTGGGTTTCCTACATCACAAGTCATTTGGTTTCCCAGCTTAGCAAACATTCATTCTGACACTATGGTTAGATACGCAGAGAGAGGCAGGATGTCTGTCTGAAGCAAAGTATGGGGCACATAGAAAAAGCCCCAGCTTACCAGAGTGCCATTGGACTGAGTCCCTGAACTTGGTGGACCTTTAGAATGTGGCTGGAGATTTTAGTATGAAGACTTTTTTATGGTATGGTTACATCTGACACGAAAGTTCAGAGTACATGAGAAAGAAGAATGAGGGTAGGGCTTTTAGGGAAAAGTCTGAATCTCCTTTCTTTTCTTCTCCCCTCCCTCACCTACCTTTCCAAAAGATTAGGAAATCCTTTATGTTTGATATTACATGATAGTCTGAAAGTTCTTATGTTTTGGAGATTGATGCATCCATTTTGTCAACAAGAAGTTTTGAAAGTCTCCTCTGAATCCTTCCCTGAAGATACTGTCGTGAACACGATGGACATGGCTCCTGCCCTTCTGGAACTTATTATATCTATGCAGGATATTAGAAGCAATTTTTTTATTCAAAGAGACATTAAGTGCCAATCATTATGTTAAAGTGGTGGCTCTCAGACCACTAATGAGGTCCACTTGGACTGTGGATTACCTGGAGAGCTTTTGTAAATGCAAATTGCCCTATCTTGGTGGCAGCCACACTGAAAACTCTGACTTTAGCATTATAATGTAGATCCATTAACAAAACCTATTGTACTCCTTAATATTTTGAAATAAAAGATTTTTAAAACAAAAGAAAATACAAATTTCTGGATCCTTATCCCAGTTTCTGATTCAGTAGGTTGAAGATGGGATGGTACTGAGAATTTGTTTTTCTAATAAGATATCAGGAGATGCAGTTGTTGCTAATATGAGGACCATGCTGGCAAGCTTGTCACATGCATTGGCTCACAGCATATTAATGGTTACAATCATCTGGAATAGTGGTGGACACGCAGGCTGAGATCTTCCTTCTAAATAACTAAGTTCCTTTAGAGGAAATTTAGTTTTACCTTTAGGCAAATTTTCTGTTTTATGAAGTTTTTATAAAAATTATTAAATGTATATCCTGAGTATTTTAGAAGTTTGAAGAATGAATGCAATAATGACAAGGAGTTTCTCATTCAGCAGTTGCATCTGGATGTCATTTTCTCCTTGAAGATCCTATAAGATAGAATAATAGTTTTCAAAGTGTGTAGCCAGACCAGCACCATCATTAGATATGCAGGGTCTTAGGCACTATCTCAGAGCCATGGATTCAGAAATGCTGAGTGTGGTGGCCAGGACTCTGTTTGACAAGCCCTCTAGGTGGTTCTGAGGCATGTTCAAGTTTGGGCACATCTGAGATACAGGGTACTGAGAACTGAACTGAATATGAGTAAGTCTGATAGTCCCAGCTCATTTAAGACAGTTTACCAGATGACTAAGCTTCACTTTTTCTATCTTACAAATAAAAAAATCTATCCCTTTTGTCCAGTAACTTTTCAAATTACATTGAAGACAATCACAACTTTTATCTGTGAAATAATTTTACTAGCAAAAAGGTAATTCCTAACTAACTATAAGTAGCACTAATTCAGTGGAAGAAAGATAGGATTCAGATGTGGCTGATGTGACCTTTGGTTAGTTATTAGCCTGTCTGAGCCTCACTTCCTTATCTGAAAAATGGGCATAAAAAATGTTATCCTGGAGTAACTCAAAGAGTTGTCTCAGTGATCAAATGGAGTAATTTATAAGAATGTGTTTCTTAAACTGTAAAGTGTTACACAAATATATGACTGTAACTTTGGGCTCTTCACCCTTAGCTTTTTTAAAAAAACATCAGATTAATATGAGAGCATATCTGGTTAGGTTACATTGTTTACATGTATAAGGGAAACTCTTGAGTTGTAGTTGAGTCTTTCATCCAGGTAGGATACCATATACCCTATACTGTATCCATTGGATGAGAACATATCAGACTCCCTCCTCCCTCTCACCACTTCTTTAATTTGTTTTTTCTCTCCTGTGGGCCTGTAGTTGTTCATCTACTAGTTTAAATATAGCACTGAGTACATTGGATGCTTGCTTTTCTCTTCTTGTGATACTTAGGAGAATGTTGTCCAAATCATCTAGGTAGATACAAAAGATGCAAAGTCTTCATCTTTTTATGGATGAGTAGTATTCCGTGGTGTACATATACCACAGTTTATTAATCCATTTATGTGTTGATGGGCACTTGGGTCCTTTGTTCTTTTCTATCAATAAAATGGAAATAATCCCATTACTTGTAAGTCCCTTGAGATTATAAGTAACCAAGACAACTAATAGCACAATTTGAGCTCTTCTAAAATAAAGTTTACTTCTTTTGTTCATGTTTTGTGCTTCACATAGAAAGGTTGTAATATGTAGAGGTAGTATAAAATCTTACATATTTTATCATAGTGCTTCTATACAGTGTGTGATAGCACCTTTACTTGAACTAGTCACATCCTAGAGCAGTGGTTCTCAGTAAGCACATTCTCAGGTACCACTTACTAAATCAGCAGGTCTGGGGGGTGGAGCCTAGCAATCTGAGTTTTAACAAGCCCTATAGGTGATCCTCAAGCTCAGGGACATCTTAAAGGAAGGAATTTTCTTGGGTATTAATTGAAGGGTCTGACAACCTTTGTCCAGTAACTTTTCAAATTACATTGAAGACAATCACAGGTTGAAGACAACCCTTCTTCCTTTTTCCTAGAAGAGGATTATTAGCTTCTCTTTTTCTTCAGCACGGGCTTGCAATAACAATGCCCAAGCTCGGGCATCCATCACTGGATTCCTTAAAAAACATAAGCTGTCACTGCTTGCTCAGCATAAAGGGGATCTGGAATACCACTCCAGTGCACCTGTTAGGAAGCAGACTTCAGGGTGCAAGGAAATTAAAGCTATTTATCACAGACCATTTTCCCCTCAGTGACAGGAGAAATGAACATTGGCCTAAACAAGGTTTCAGATTGGGTCTACGTATGAAAAACATGCAGCTTGACAAACAGTTTAAGCAGACTTACATTTCTTTTGACTTCTCCCTGTAAAAGTGAGTCTTTTTGTGAGCAGTAACTTTGGGCTCCTTACCCTTAGCTTTTTAAAAAAAAAATCAGATTAATATGAGAGTATATCTGGTTAAGTTTCATTGTTGGTGGGGCTTAAGTAAGAAATACTAGAGATGGATTCATCCCAGTGTGTTTTCAGGAATGGCACTTTCCCCCTGATCATTTCTTTCCTTCTTCCCTTTCCTAGGTGGGAATCCTAGGTAGGAGAACAGAAAGGCACTAAGACTCTCTGTGTATAATTTATTACTAAAAAAGACATTTTCAATTAATTTGGTATAACCTAAGTGTACAATGTTTATAAAGTCTACAGTAGTGCACAGTAATGTCCTAGGCCTTCACACTCACTCACCTGAGCAATTTCCAGTCCTGTAAACTCTACTCATGGCAAATGCCCTATACAGATGTACCATTTTTATATTATATTTTTTACTATACCTTTTCTATTTTTAGATATGTTCAGATACACAAGTACTCAACATTGTGTTGCCTGCAGCGTTCAGTATGTAGGATGTCATACAGGTTCATAGCCAAGGGAAAATGGGCTACACCATGTTGCCTGGCTGTGCTGCAGACTATGCGATTTCAGTTTGTGTAAGGACACTTTCTGATGTTCAAACAAGGATGAAGTCTCCTAATGAAGTATTTCTCAGAAAATATTCTGACTGTTAAGTGACTCATGACTGTATTTATATTTCTTCTTGGTGATGAGTATTACAGGCAAAACCACAGAGTGTTTGCCCTACTACTTCCAACAGCAATCAAAGTTTATTGGGTGCACACTATGTGCATAGGGCATTGCAGCGTCCTTTATGCTACTTAATGTTCATAACAATTCTGTAAGACAGATATTATCATCTTTATTTTATACAGGAGAAACAGATACAGAAAGTTTAAATAATGTCCAATGTTACACAGCTGTTGCTAGAGTCTTGATTTAAATGTATGTCTTTCTGATACCAAAGCCAGAATTCTAAACCAATGCTTAAAATTGCTGGTTGAGAAGTCAGTTTAGTAACTTGTAATTAGCATTTTAGGAAAAAAATGAACATAATGGAAAATACCAGAATGTGTCACACATAATTTGGATGAGTAGGTCCTGATACCTGAAATTTTTGTTTCAACTATAAAGATATATGTACATATGTATATAAGCACATTTCTGTGCAGTGGGCTACAATGTAAATGATATTTCTTACTGTGTTACAGTCAAATCTGAAAACAAAGAAGGTAGCAGAGATGAAGAGAAAGAAAAAAGAGAAAGCAAGAGGTAGAAAACATTAATGAGTGAATGACTGAATAAATGTCAAAGTGATGGATTTGGGGAGAGGAAGAGGAACTAGGAGTGGGGAAAGAGAAAAAGGACAACTCTGAGATGGAAACAGAAATTCAAGATTAGATGGAGGGAGAAGAAGAGAAAGAAGATGTCATGTGGAAATTTCATAGTTCTGCCCACCGTTCCAGTCATAGCGCCTGCCCCTACTTGACAGCAAAACTGGAGCTCTCAGTGGGGTGCACTTTTCATATGCTTCTCATGCTGTGATCCTCTTGTCATTCTGAGTGTGAGTTGAATGAAGAAGTTTATTAAGCATGGCTTCTACAAACAAATCACATGGTGTTCAACTGAAAATCAGTGATCTGAAGTGAGGTGAAGGGGAAGGCTGTGTTGAAATTGAGAGAAAGTATGTGATTCCCAGCACATTGCTTCCTATGGAATTGGCAGATACAGTTTTAAATATATGTATTTTTTTTCTTTAGAGCTTACTAACAGTGATTCCTCTACTTAGCCTCTAGTATTGTAGTGGGAAACCATAGATGACAGATTTTCAAGTCTTCTATTGCCAAGGAATTCTTCATCATTATTTTACTTTCAAAGGGATTCTTGAGCTAGTTAATGAAAAGCCTGTTTTAATAGATGGGGAAACTGAGTGAACATTTGTATGAAGCATCTTTGTATACAGATGCATTCATAAGAATCAAACTATTGAATCTTCATAGCCACCTTATGAGATTACACTTCTGTCAAATTTTACTAAAGAAATTGGGGCTCAACAAAATCCTAGCCAATAGATTACAGCTTATCATCAAAGAAGTCATACATCATGATCAAGTAGGTTTCATCCTAGGGTGCAAGGCTGATCTAACATAGGCAAATCCATAAATGTTATTCACCATATCAACAGAAGCAAAAATAAAGACCATATGATCCTCTCAATAGATGCAGAAAAAGCATTTGATTAAAATCCAGCATCCTTTTCTAGAACACTAAAGAATATAGGCATAGGTGGCACATTTCCTAAACTGATCAAAGCCATCTATGATAAACACACAGCTAATATTTTACTGAATGGAATAAAACTGAAAGGTTTTCCCCTTAGGATTGGAACCAGACAAGGTTGTCCTCTATTGCCACTTTGATTCAACATAGTGCTATAAGTTCTAACCAATACAATTAGGCAGGACAAGGAAATAAAGGACATCCAAACGGGAACAGAGGAGGTCAAACTCTCCCTCTTTGCTGATGATATGATCTTATACTTAGAGAACCCCAAAGACTCAATCACAAGACTCCTGGAAGTCATCAAAAAATACAGTAATGATTTGATCCTGCAATCCCATTACTAGGCATCTACCCAGAAGGGAAAAAATCCTTGTATCATAAGGACACTTGCACTAGACTGTTTATTGCAGCTCAATTCACGATCGCCAAAATGTGGAAACAACCTAAATGCCCACCAATCCAGGAATGGATTAGCAAGCTATGGTATATGTACACTATGGAATACTATTCAGCCATTAAAAAAAATGGAGACTTTACAGCCTTTGTATTAAACTGGATGGAAGTGGAACACATTATTCTTAGTAAAGCATCTCAAGAATGGAGAAGAATGAATCCCATGTACTCAAGTTTGACATGAAGACAATTAATGACAATTATTGACACGGTGGGGGTGAAGGAAGGGGAGAGCAGAG
>CAUYON010056668.1:0-66590 GCA_963573935.1 Arctocebus calabarensis
AGCCCCAGAGCACAGGCTGCCCTCCCTTGGGGCTGGCTGCCTCACTGGGCCTCCTGCACTCAGCCTGGCACTGGCCTGGGCCCTGCCCAGCTGTCCCACTCTGTCCTTCCTTGTCCCTTTGGCATCCTGGCCTGCAGCTCTGCCCTGCCCCTGCAGGCTCCTAAAGGAGTGGCCCCTCCTGTCTTCCCACCTCCTCTTGCTGGTGACTGCACAGGAGTCTGGGGGCTCCAGGGCACTGGCTTGTCCACCACCAGAGCTGGACCCAGATGGCCCAGAGCATGGCAGGCTCTCTGTGGGTGGGGATGGCCCCCAAGCCAAAGTCCTCTGGGGTAGGGGCCTGGCTGGGCAGACACTCTTGCAGCAGGGTGGAGGAGGGGTAAGAGTATTTTTTCTTCGTGTAACTGTAAATCCAGAATCTATTCCGCACCCCAGACCACCAGTGTATAGATATAAATAGAACAAAAGATATAAGAACTAAATTTGCTAATGACATAGTTTTAACCCAAATGCTATTTATGTCTGAGCCGTCCTCTGTGCAGAGCAAATTGGTATCATTCCTTCTTTTCTTCTCCAATCTTTCTTGGCTTCTGACCAAAAACCAAGCCATCCCCATCCCCACCCGGACCTGTGCGGCCGTGAGGGAAGGAGCCGCACCCCTCCCGGCCGAGCTGCGGAGGACACCCAGGTCCTTAGTTTGTACATTTTCCATTTTGGAAGTTTGAGTTCCAATTGTTGTAAAACTTAATTTCTCCCCAGTTTTTATACATATATATTTTTAGAGTTGAGTTTTTATTTATTATTAAAGACAAAAAAGCCCAGCCCTGCCGAGGCTCGGTGTCCCCTGGGGGAGCAGCAGCCTCAGTCCCCTACGCGCGGACCCGAGAGGCGATTTGGTGTGAATAAAATACACATGGACACTTCGGCCGGGCCCCGTTTCCGTTCTTGGGTGCGGGCGGGCGGAGGCCGGGAGCCTTCTAAGCAGCGGGTCTCCGAACCTCAAACAGGCTCACTGACCCGGCGCGGTGCCTGTCTGTGGGGGGCGGGGTGAGGCTCCGGAACGCTGAGCGCGGGGTTGTGGCCTGCGAGGGTCATGTGCTCACGCTACACCGCTCTCGGCGACAACTGCCGGCCGCTTCCGGCGCGCTGGAAGAATGTGGTCGCAGTGCCGGGTGCTTCGGTCGCAGGCTTCGGCCTTGGTACGGTCGCGGGGAACCCGGGCCTACAGCGGGGACGAGGGCGTCTCCTACACTCAGGGCCAGAGCCCCGAGTCCCGTACGCGCGAGTACTTCTACTATGTGGACCATCAGGGCCAGGTGGGCCAGCTTGGGGCCACGGTGAGGCGAGTGCCACGGAAGGCCTGCGGGGCGGGGGTGGGGTCCCTATTGTGGGGCGGGGCCAGCAAGTCGACCGGATCCCTCCGGGCCGAATTGGGCGCCGTGGAGATACAGGAGCGGCCTAGCCCAGCCCCGGCCGGCCCCAGTGGACAGCCTCCGGCACGGCCACGTCCCCACGGCGCCCTGCAGTTCCGGGCCCGCCTGGTGGCGCTACTGCCCCAGCTGCTTCCGGAGTCCTGCCGAGGGAAGCAGGGCAGGCTGCCCCCGCTGAGGCGGCAACACAACTGATTAAAAACTTGAAAGGAGGTAGAAAGCGCAGGAAAGGCTCACTAGCCCAGGAACCTGTGCAAGAGGAGCTGCATGCCAGAGTGCAGGTAGATGCGGGAGAGTCGGCAGGGCCCTAGGTTGGTTTTCCACGTGCCTCTCCGCACACAATGTGCAGACACGCAAGGAAAACAGACACCGACTGAAACTCAGGACACCCAGAGCTTTCCCGCCCCGACCTGCCCCTCTGTCTGCAGCTTTTCCTGGATGATGCCAAAATGAAGAATTTCATCACCTGCTTCAAAGGTACTGCCACCCCCCACCCCCTGTCCCTTCCTTCACCCTGGGCGAGCTCCACATCCTCCCGGCCGTCCGCACCAAGGGAGAGGCCGCCCTGCGCTCAGAAGCCCGGCTAAGTGAGGCCAGGTGATTCTTCGACCCGGACGCCAGTCCCTGGTGCGGTCCAGAGGCCTGGGGTACCCGGCATTGTGAGCAGCCCACCCTTCACTCCCCAGACCTGCAGTTCCTGGTCACCTTCTTCTCCCGCCTGAGACCCAACCACAGCGGGCGCTACGAGACCTCCTTCCCCTTCCTCTCGCCCTGTGGCAGGGAGCGCAACTTCCTGCGCTGTGAGGACCGGCCGGTGGTCTTCACGCACCTGCTGGCTGTGGGCAGCGGGTCCCCGCGTCTCTCTTACTGCGGCGGCGGCGAGGCCCTGGCGGTGCCCTTCGAGCCGGAGCGTCTGCTGCCCCTGGCCGCCAATGGGCGCCTGTACCATCCGGCGCCGGAGCGCGCGGGCGGCGTGGGCCTGGTGCGCTCCGCGCTGGCCGTCGAGCTGAGCGCCTGCCTAGAGTACGGGCCTGACGCGCCCACGCTGCCCTCGCACGTGCGCTGGCAAGGCCGCCGCGTAGCTCTCACTATGGACCTGGCCCCGCTGCTTCTGTCGGCTCCCTAAGCCATGGGCGGGATAAGGGCGGGAAGCAGCAGGACCCCGGCGCCCCCTCCGCTTTCCGGGCACTCCCTGGCGTCTGTACCTACTTCTCCCTAGTTGCCTGCATCCCACCCGCCAAGTGCGCGTGCGCGCTGCGGCGCCCTAGGCCCCGCCCCGGCGCTGTCCGTGGTGCTGCTGCGGCCCAGGAGTCCAGGCCCTTCTGTGCTCCCCGCCCCGGGCGTCCTCGGGATTGGCCTGCGTCCGCGACGTCAAGCTTTGGCGGCAGGCGCAGGCGGTCCGGGACTGCGGTGCGCGTGCGCGAGCGTCCCCGGCCCGGCCACTGCTCCGGCGCGGGCACGGCGGGGGAGCCGCTCGCCGGGGGAGCACCAAGTGAGGGGCTCCCGACCCAAGGTCAGCGGGCGTGAGCCGGGATCAGGGACCGTCCCAGCGCTGGGTGGGGGACGCACAGATCACACCCTTCCTGATTCCGGACGGGGACTGACCTGCTCTGGATGACGGGGCCTACTAGGATGCGGGGCGGAGGGAGGGGGGACTCGGCTCTCTCTGTGCCCGGGGGGAGGGGTACAGGGTTTTCCTTCACCACCTTTCGGTTGGGCCCGGGGACAGTGACACCAGCGGAAGCTCAGACGCCCCGCCCCTGCCCAGCCGAATTAGGAGCTTGTCTTCTGGTAAAAAGATTCCTGGCTCCTCTCTTCTGGCGCCCTCATCCCTGTCCTGAGGCCCTTCCACGCTGAGCGGCATCTAGCCTTGGAGCAGCAGCACCTGAGTTCTGAGGAGGTGGCTGCAGAGAAACTTCACCACTTGGGGAGCCTTGGGGTTGGAGGCTGGGTGGGCCCAGGTCAGCCCTTTGTGGTCAGAGAAAAGGATCCCAGGGCCCAGAGAATGCCCCCAGCTGCTTGGGTTTCGCAACACATCCCAAGACATTTGGAAACTGCCCCTCCCTGGGCCAAAGCTATTCTATTAAAACTTCATTGCTGTGCTTACCTCATATCTAGTGACTTTAAATAATTCCATGATTATAGTTTAGGGCAAACACCAAGACTACTTGGTACCTTTCCATGTGGCTCAGTGAGCAGTGAAACCTCACTGCTGGTGAACAGGTGTGTGCTAGGCGAGGCTGGGGGGCAGTATACCCTTGTTCCCGGCTTCCATGACTTCAGATAAGCTGGCTTCTCAGCCCAAGTCCCGCACCTTTAAAACTGGGATAATCCCAGCCTTCTCATTCCAGTTGCATGCATGTAATTCTACAAACCACATCCTCCAGCCTCAGAGGTCATTGCTCCCCAAAGACCACTTGGGAAACTACAACAGCAACCCAGTTGTAGCCCATGGCTCCGGTCTTACATCCCAGCTTTCCCAGGGCCCCACTTACCCCCAAGAACATAGCACCTTTCTGGGAGCCACCACGGGGAGCACAGGTCCGTAGCTTTTGAGCTTGTTTGCCCTATCCCTCAACTCTAGCAAGTTACTTAAGGAAAAGCCCCAGTTCTAGATTAGCTGTTCCACTCTGGTTCAGGCAGGTAGGAGCAAGCACTAGACTATCCTTTGCCTCAATTTCCTAGTAGTTAGTGGTTCCTCTGAAACCAGCTCTGCTCACCACCCCTATGTGAACCCCAGGGCAAAGGACTTTTGATTAAGGACATGGTCTAAGGTCAAGTGATTCCCTGGACTTTGTCCTGGGGACACAAAAAGTACCTCCACTGTAGGCTTTGTCCCCAGGTTTTATGCCAATCCCCACAGGGTGAAGACAAGGGGACATGTCTGTCCAGATCTCTTCTCTTAGTAATCCATGCTGAGGTAACTGGGCCCTGGACTTTGCCACCCAAAATTCCTAGACCCATTTCCTGCACCAGCTTCTTGCACACCAGAACTAAGGGGTGGCAAGTTGCCAGGTCAGCAGGAGCCAGATGTCCACACATGGGGGAAACCCTGCAGGGATGGGATGAGAAGGGGACCAACCGGTGGCTTTCTTTCACGAGCCCTCACCCTATGAAGAGTGTCTGAAAAGTCCAGGAATTCTGAATTTGAACCTGATGCCCAGATTTTTTTTAAAAAAGAGTCTCACTCTCACCCGGGCTAGAGTGCAATGGTGCAATCACAGTTCACTGTAACCTCAAACTCTTTTGTTGACCAGGTCTTTATGAAGGTGTTTTATTTCAAAAGTTCCACAAAGGTGTGGACCTGAGCTTGTGCTCTTCACTGGTTCTCGAATGTTAGGCCTAACCTGATAACCTGTGTTTCAGGAGGTGCATTCTATCCCGCCAGACCTCAAGGAGGCTGGTCTCGCAAGACATGGCCCTGGGGACTTTTGCGCTGCTGCTGCTGCTGCTGCTCCTGCTGCTCCTACCCTCGCTGCTGCCAGGGTTTCCACCCCGTGCCGCCGGCTGCCCGGCCGCCTGCCGCTGCTACAGCACCACGGTGGAGTGCGGCGCCCTGAGGCTGCGTGTCGTCCCGCAAGGAATCCCACCTGGGACGCAGGTGGGCACCGAGTGGAGGCGCTGGGCCGCGAGAGGGGTGTGTGAGCGTCTCTGTGGGTAAATGGGGGAGTTCTGGGAGAGATACCCCTGGCTGCGGGATAAGGCCCCACTTGCCCTGGCCCGCAGACGCTGTTCCTGCAGGACAACAACATCGCCCGCATAGAACCGGGAGCCCTGGCTCCGCTCGCCGCTCTGCGTCGTCTCTACTTGCACAACAACAGCTTGCGCGCCCTGGAGCCTGGCGCTTTCCGCGGACAGCCGCGCCTGCTCGAGCTGGCGCTCACCGGCAACCGACTGCGCGGTTTACGCGGCGGTGTCTTTGCGGGCCTAGCCCAGCTGCGGGTACTCTACCTGGCGGGCAACCAGCTGGCGCGGCTGCTGGATTTCACGTTCTTGCACCTGCCGGTGAGCACCAGAGAACAAAAAGGGCGGGGTCCTCTTGTGTCGCCACTAGCCTTGCCAGGCTGGAGTAGTTAGGGGGAGCAGAGTCAACCCAGTCAGGATAGTCAGGGGACCTGCCTTTTCCAGCACACTTTTTCCTGATGATTTGCTGTCCCTACTTCAGCGACTGCAGGAGCTGCACTTGCAAGAAAACAGCATCGAGCTGCTGGAGGACCAGGCTCTGGCCGGACTGTCCTCTCTGGCACTGCTGGACCTCAGCAGGAACCAGCTGGGCACCATCAGCCAAGAGGCCTTGCAGCCCCTGGCCAGCCTGCAAGTACTGCGCCTCACAGGTACCTCTTTCTCAGGCAAGGGTCTCTGCCTTGGTCACAGTGGTGGCAGGAGGGAGCACACCCACATGTGGAGGGGGCTCTGACAGCAAGCAACTGGGAACACACTGGAGGGCAATACCACCACCTGCAAACATAGGGGAGGGCTGCCAAAAATAGAGGTGCTGGTGAAGGCACAGTTCAGGTACTCTGTCTAAGGAAAACAGGAAAGCTTGGAGCTCCACAGGTTGATTTAACACAGTTGAGGGTTTTGCACGATTTTGGGCCATCAGAGATCAGCCAGCCAAATCTCACCTACAGGCTAAGATTTCTACGGTTTTAGTGTTGGTAGGGTGTCTATGTGGACACAAGGTGCCCCCAAACAGTGGAGCTTGTTGGAGTGAGCCTCTAAAGGAGCAGCTGCTTTCTCAGTGGAGAAATGACTGGGAACAGGTAGGCATCAGATGTGAAGGGCTTGCTCCCATCCCAAGGAGGCTGGGGTGAGAAATGAGGTGGCAGGGGTCCTGGATTGCCGGCGAAGAGGCTGTGGGTGGTGGGAAAAGGCTACAGCACTGACTAGCAGAACATCAAGTGCATAGGCTGTTATGGGACCAAGCTACCTGCAGCCTGACACTCTCCCACAGAGAACCCATGGCGCTGTGATTGCGCCCTGCACTGGCTGGGCACTTGGATCAAACAGGGTGGCCAGCGACTGCTCAGCTCCAGGGACAAGAAGATCATGTGTGCAGAGCCTCCGCGCCTGGCACTTCAGAGTCTCCTGGATGTATCCCACAGCAGCCTCATCTGCATTCCACCTTCCGTACACGTACATCCGCTGGAGCTCACAGCCAACCTGGGCGAAGATCTACGGGTTGCCTGCCAGGCTTCTGGTTACCCGCAGCCCCTGGTGACCTGGAGAAAGGTTTCCCAGTCCCGCGAGGGTCAGTCGCAGGACCAGGTCCAGCTAGAAGGCGGATCGCCCGGCCTGGGCGGGCATGCGGCCTCCGACATGGGCAGCGGCATGCTCTTCCTCAACAACATCACGCTGGCGCACGCAGGCAAGTACGAGTGCGAGGCCTCCAACGCCGGTGGCGCCGCCCGCGTGCCCTTCCGTCTCCTTGTCAACACGTCTCGGCAGCAGCCGAAACAGCAGGCGCCCGCGCCGCCCCCCGCCGCCCGCGAGCCCAGGCACGAGGCGGGCAGCATGGCTTTTCGTGCCCTGGGTCTGGTCACGCAGACAGCCGTCGCAGCGGCCATCGTGCTGTTGGCGCTCACGGCATTGCTGCTGGCTGGCATGATCTGTCGCCGGCGCCGCAGGCGGAAAAAGGCTCGGGCGCCACCGGGGGAGGGCACGCTATTTGTCAACGACTACTCGGACGGGCCCTGCACCTTCGCGCAGCTTGAGGAGCTCCGCGACGATCGCGGCCACGAGATGTTCGTCATCGACCGCTCTAAGCTGATGTTCGCCGAGGGGCCGGCGGAGGCGCCCGCGACTTGCGGCCCGATAGAGGGGGCGGCGCCAGGGTTCCGCGGCCCGCCGCCGGTCGCCTACGAGCGCTGTGCCTGAAGCCGGGCGCGCACCGATGACGTAAGTGCCGGGGATTGGCCGGCGCAGCTCGCGCATGCTCCGTCAGTAAAGGTGAAGCCGCGCACTGAGCGCCGAGCCGTATGTGGTGCGCCGGGGGCGAGGGCTGGGAGTGCTGCACTCGGGCTGCTAGAGCAGGAAGGCCCCCAGACCCCCACGAGGCCATCTAGGAAAGACACCCCAGAAATACCACAAGTTTTACACCGCCCTGGCTGGCAGGCTGTAAGATCTCGAACGTCCCGAAAGTGGCTCAGGCTGAAGAGCAAGGACTGCCCGGCGACACTTCTGGTGTTGCCCAGTAAGGGTGGGACGACAGGCTGGATTATGGGTGCTGCCTAGTGGCCAGAATGGATGTGACGGCAGAGATGGGGAGAAGTTACAGACGACCAATTAGTACTGAAAAAACAGCCACAAATTCAAGTTCCAGACACACTGCACGTTAGTACCTTAATGACTCCCTCCAGCCCCAAAGTGCAGCACAATGGGCAGCCATAACACCATATTGCCCCAGAGTGCATGGAGACCTAATCCTCCCTGCAGCAGGCCCTGTCCAACTTCAAGCCCAGAGCTCTAGGCTCTCAGTAAAGGATGGGAAGGGCCCAAGAAGACCATCTCTCTCAGCTCACATCTGGGATGCAGACAGAACCCACACCCAAAATGCAGGGCAGTGCAAAAAGCAGGGGGAACTCAAGGTACACCCAGAAGCCAGGCAGACCCGGCAGGAAAGCAGAATCTAGTGCTTTTGTCGCTAGTCCAGCAAAAGCCCTGTCTACCCAAGGAGACTCCTGATGGCGTCTCTCACCCAAAGACTAACAATCATAGGCTGAAGTAGTCTGCAGCCAGCCGTCCATAGATGTCTGTGGTCCAGAGAACATGTGCACGGCCTGAGGCCAGCAGTAGCTGGTGCAGCTCAGCTTCTACTCGGGCAAACTTCTCTTCATTGATTGAGGCTTCCAGCAGGACAGAGGCAGGTGGTGGCCAGGGCAGGCCCTCATAGCAATCCACAGGGAAAGGGTGTACCACAGTGCGCAGTTCAGCCTGAGCTGCTGAGTCCCGCAGCAGCTCCTTGAGGCCCGCCATGGATAGTGGGTTGCCATAGAGGCCAAGATAGCGGAGACTGGCACAGCGAGTTAGGATGGGTAGTGTGGCAAACAGCTGGGTATCAGCAAGCTGGCATTCTGTCAGCTCAAGGTGCAGCAGTGTGGCTGCTGCTGCCTGCAACAGACCCTGGAAGGGTGCAAGCTGGCTGCCAGACAGGTCGTTGCCACTCAGATCCAACTTCTTGAGATGGGCGGCATGGGTACTCTGTGCCAGAAAGCTCAGGTCTTCAGGCAGCAGAGCACAGAAGGCCAGCTCCAGGCTCTCCAGGGGACTCTGCAAAGTGCTGCAGGGGCACAGAGGTTACAGAGGGGTCACAGACAGGTAGGGCCAGAGGAGGGTCCCCACATAGGGGAAAGGCAGGGTATTGGTGGGGCCAGCTCACCTGAGCAGCTGGTCCAGCCTCCCTGAAAGAAGAGAGGAGCCCATGCTAAGCTCCCGCAAACAGGTGAAGCGACCCATCTGGGCCAGGAAGTAGCGGAAGTTGTCCTCACCATCCACAGAGGGCTGCCTAGAGTCCCCATGTACATAATGCAGCCTCAGGCTAGCCAGGTGCTGGAAGCGGGCCACATGTGGGATGATCACAGACAGGCCACGCAGGCCCAAATTATTGAAGCGCAGGTCCACACGGCGCAGACATCCTGCGTCCAGAAGCTGCAGCAGGGCTACAGTATTACGCATAGGCAGGTCCTCAGCTCGCAGGTCTCGGCAGCAAAGCCGCAGGGGGCTGCCCACACTGCTTCGGAGTGCCTCCCGCAGGAATGCATAGGAGGCCCGGTTCACTCGCAGGTCCACACGCACCTCCACAGGAACAGTGGCCAGCCCTGGCTCCACAGCCCCACCCTGCTGCTGGGCGATGCATGTGCGGGCCACAGCAGCTGTGCAGTCCCACATGCTCATGGTGCCTGGGTCCTGCTCCACGCCATCATCGAGGAGGCCTGTCATGTCCAACACTCGCAGCACGTGCTTCCTGGGAGCAAGGGTGGCCTGAGGTGGGGAACCGGGGGAGGGCCCACATCCCATCCCTTCTACCTTGGGATAGGAGCAACAAGTCTGCTCCTGCACTCAGCTCCTGCTAACTGTGGGACCCCAGCCTGGAACCTTCTCAGGGAACCCTCTTTGCACGCGCCCCCCAGGCCTGAGGGCCTCTCAGGTGGGTCCATACCTGCAGAGGGGCTGCGTGCCAGCCCCAGCCTCCGGGGCATGGAGCCGGGCAGTCAGCCCCAAGATCACTGCCTGCATGCTCTCTGTGCTGGGTCGCTCTTGCAGGAGGGCCCGGCTGCAGTGGGCACACTCCTGCAGTAGCTGCTGGAAGCTGAGCAGTGGGAAGGGCCATGTGTGCACCAGCTCACGTAGTACGACTGTCTTCTTGTCCATGAAAGCCACCTTGAACAGCAGGGGGAAAAGCTCACGAGGCAGTAGGGGCAAGGCCTGGCAGGCAGCTGGCTGGCACTGGAGCACCTGCCGAGTGCTCAGGAACACAAGCGTGTGCATGGCGTTGGACCAGGCAGGTGTCCACCTGCAGGAGAGGAACCTTCAGCATGGAGGAAAGACCCCAGGCCACTACCGGACCACAACCCTTTCCACACAACGGTGGTAGGAAAGCCCAACACAGTGCCTGGTGGTTAGTAGAGAACAGAGTTACAGAGAAGTACCTGTTAGGTGCTAAGCACTGGACTGGGCAGAGTGGACAAGAGAACAAGGCCACACCGCTCCAGAAGGGGCCTCTTTAGGAGAACAAAGCATCAAGCAATATATAATATGTAGCACCATTTGTAGCCTGTTTGCTTGTGTGTGCTTTTGACAGATGTTATTGCCCTCCAGGACCCCCCTAGGTACTTCAGGCCTCCTAAATTACAAAACGGCTTCAGAAACCCTTCTTCAAAAGCAGAATAAAGCTCAGGCCTCTCCCTACCAACTTTCATCAGCATACAAAAAGGAATGATAAACCAAGGGGTCCAGCAGCCACATCACGATTCTTCACCCACCCTCCTCACAGAGGCTACCCTTGACCTACGTGAAGCATAGCAGGGAGAGGTTAGAACAACACTGAAAACTTAGTAAACACTAGGTCAGGGATTTCTCAGATGAGGCACAAAGACCCAGGACCCAGAGAATACTGAATTCAAATAATGCAGCCTATGAAATCCAAGCCCTCAATGTGAGCCCCAGAAGTAACTACTGCTTTCCAGGGTGTCACCATGCATGGAGACCCCTTAAAATAGCGGTTCTCCTGTCTTGACCCACAGGAACTGTATTAAAGGGCCGCAGCACTGGGAAGGTTGAAAGCCACTGCCTTAGAGAATGAAACCCTAAACTTTAGTGATCCTTACCACTGGTCTAAACCTCTCCCTCTTTTCTGGGAACCCACGTGGAGAGACCAAGTCTTTTTTTTTTTTTGAGACAGAGCCTCAAGCTGTCACCGTGGATAGAGTCCCATGGCATCACAGCTCACAGCAACCTCCAATTCCTGGGCTCAAGCGAGTCTCTTGCCTTCGCCTCCCAAGTAGCTGGGACTGCAGGCGCCCGCCACAATGCCCGGCCATTTTTTGGTTGCAGTCGTCATTGTTGTTTGGCGGACCAGGGCTGGATTCGAACCCGCCAGCTCAGGTGTACGTGGCTGACGCCTTAGCCGGTTGAGCCACAAGCACCAAGCCGGAGAGACCAAGTCTTAAATTCACAGGATTCGAAATGTGCCAGACCAGGGATTTCTCAGATGAGGCAAAGACAGCAACCAAATTTGCATCTAAGCTGATAAGATCCCCACAAAAGACTCCTGAAGCTACAGGGTACCTGCCACAGGATGTGTCTTGCTGCTTTTAGCAGCAGCAAATTGGCAGACTTACTGTGTGCCAGGCACCTTGTTTTCAAAGCTACATCATGGCCATCCTCCTGTGGCCAATTAGAAAACTAAGGCCTAGGCCTTGCCCAAGGTCACAGCCCTAGGGACAAACCTGGGAAAGACTGTGGGGAGGGCAGTCTGGCCCCAGGAATCCTGCCCTTGCTGACTTTTCCGCCCACAAATAAGTCCTTAAGGAACTGGTTCCTGAGAAACCCCAGACGCCAACCCTCGGCCTCAATAAGCCCGCGAACCAATCTTGCCGGGACGATTCATACCTCGCTCGGGCACGACACACCAACCAAGCACCTGTCACGAGAGGAGATGAAGGCAGCCGGCCTGGCGACGGAGGCAGGTGCCGACCCTCCCGCGGGCCGGAGGGGAAAGCGTTAGTCCTGGGCTGTCAGCTATTACGAAGACGCCCCATCCACCTCCTCCGGCCCACTCTCAACCTGACGCTCCCCACCCCCCACCTCATGCGCGGGGGCTGCGCCTCCAGTCCCGGAGCGTCGCCCGCAACGGTCCCGAGGCCGCTCAGCCAGCGCAGAGGACTCCTAGGTCCTTCCCCGAGAGCGGCGGCACCGCCCGGGCTCCCGGCCTAGAGCGCCCAAGTGCCAGCCCCCGCATCCCCCGGCCCGGCAGCCCGAGCGCCCAGCCCCGCACCACTTGCAGCTAGGCAGGCCGGTGGCTCGCGCAGCCCCACTCGGACACCCTCCTGGGCCCGCACTCACCGGGACAGCAGTCGCAGCCACCAGCCCCGCCCCGCCCGTCGGCCTCGCCCCGCCCAGCGCCGCGGCGCGCCACGATGACGCAACGCCTCCCGTTGGCCGTGCTGCCCCAGAGCGCGGGGATTGGTTACCGGTTGCGGAAGCCTGCTCTCCGGCCCCCGCATCCCGCCTCATTGGTTGGCGGCGGACACCGCGCTACCGCGGGAGATTTACAGAGCGCGGGCTGGGCGGGCGCGCGCCATGGATCGGCTACAAGACCTAAGAGCGCAGCTACGGGCGTGGGAGCGCGCGTTCGGGAGGCGGCACGGGCGGCGGCCGGTCCAGGTGCTAGCTGCTCGGGGGTCGGGGGCTTGAGGCCGCAGCCACATGGCTGACACACTCCCTCCACAGGCCGACGTGAAGGAGGCGCCTGAGGAGACCCGCGGTGAGCTTGCGGCCCACGCCGGCCGGAAGTGGCGGGGGCCGGCGCGGGGCGCCGCGGGGCCCAGCCCCCGCTCTGATCCCGACTCCCGCCTGCCCATGCAGCTCTCTACCGGGAGTACCGCGCCCTAAAGAGAGACCTGGCCCAGGCTGGCGGCGGGCCCCGCATCTCCGACCCGTCACTCCCCACGGAGGCCGAAGAGGTACCTTGCTCCGACACCCTGGTGTCCGGTGTGGCAGAGTAGCAGAGCCGAGAGGAGTCAGGGCCAGGCCTTCGCGGGTGGGAACTCGGGAGGAGGACGGAAGAGAGCGAAGGACCGGCCCACAGGCTCCCGCGCCCCACACAGGCCCTTCCCGCCCGGCCTTCTGTTTCTTCAGACCCCGGAGTCCAGCTGCTGGGGGCCCCACCTTAACAGGGCTGCAGCCGGGAGTCCACAGCCTAGACCAGCGCGGAGATGCCGAGGACTCGTTCAGGACTACGGGGGGAGACTGAAGGAGAATCTGAGGGGCGCCCTGCAGGTGAGGGACGCCGGCGGCCAGCCGCCTTGCTTCACTGGGCTCTGCTGCTTGTCCAACCTTCCCCCCATGTACCGTTGGGACAGGGGCTCTTTCGAGAGGTTCTCCAGGCTGGTTTCTGCTCTCCACTTTCTTTCTGTGTGGGTGGCACGGTTTCCAGCAGTCTTACGACCTGAGTTCTGCCTGCTGCTGTTTCCCCCCTCCCAGGCTGGGTGGGCCTTGACCTCTGTCCCTCGGCATCCACGAAGACCCGCATCCAGGACAACCAGCCCAAAGCCCTCTGACCCAGAGGCCATTCTGCCCTCTCCAAATGAAGCCAGTGGTGTGCAGTTGAAGCCTTCTGGATCCCAAACAAGGCCAGGCCGACTCCAGCAGCTGCAGGCATCCTTGAGTCTGAGGCTGGGCTCCCTAGACCCAGGTTGGCTGCAGCGGTGTCATACTGGGGCCTCAGATTTACTGGGAGCCCCCAAAGCCTGCAGATCTGGCCTGGGCTCAGAGGGGTCACGAACTCTGAACTGGGGTGCAGTGGCCACTCTTGGTCCTGGCAGTGGCTCTGAGGTGCTTTCTCAGGGCCCAGAAGTTCCAGGCCTACAGGCAGCCCAAGGGATTTCAAGGAGCCCCCAGCCCAGCAACAAGACAAGGTGGAGTGAAGAGCTCTGGGCGAGTCCTGCACAGGTGGAGCAGGACAGTGACCAAGCAGAACCCCCATGTGACAGGGGTGGGGCTTTAGCCCTTGAGGAAGACCCTGCAGGGGAACCTGCTCCGGGACAGCCACCTCAGCCCTGCAATAGCCCTCTGGCCCTGAGGTACCATGGCTTCAGCCAGGGCAGGGTAGTAGCCCCCTGCCCTCAGCTGAGTCAACCAAGACAGGGCAGCTGAGGACATGTCCCATTTTCACATCTACCTCAGGCCAGCTGTTAGGAGCAAGGGCAACTATGTGCGCCTCAACATGAAGCACAGACGCTGCACACGGGGTCAGGCCATGCGAGGCAGGCTGCTCCGCAGGCAGGTGAGATAGTGGCAGGACAGGGGTAGCCCCTCTCCCTTCCTGTCTCATCTGAGATTTTATTTTGTGTTTTCTCAGGCACGGATGCAGAAGTGGAAGAAAAAAGGGGAGTGTTTTGGGAGTGGTGGGCCCAGAGCAACAGTCACGGTTTGTTTGTCCTGTGGACAGGTTGGTCACTGGGCACAGCAGTGTCCCCAGTCAGGTGAGGCAGCTACTGTGTGGGTAGGGCACTGCATTCTGGGGAACAGTCCTGGCCCAAGCAAAAGACCCTAACAGCAGCTCGGTGCCTGTGGCTCAAGCGGCTAAGACACCAACCACATACACCTGAGCTGGCGGGTTCGAATCCATCCTGGGCTCACCAAACAACAATGATGGCTACAACCAAAAAATGGCCGGGCGTTGTGGTGGGTGCCTATAGTCCCACCTACTTGGGAGGTAGAGGCAAGAGACGTGCTTGAGGCCAGGAATTGGAGGTTGCTGTGAGCTATGATGCCATGGCATTCTATCCAGGGTGACAGATTGAGGCTCTGTCTCAAAAAAAAAGACCCTATCAGCTCCCTGTTTGGGTTCCTCAGGAGGGTGGCAAGGATGAGGATGACATGGCCTTTTCCTGCCTTGGAGGACAGGCTCTGCCCACTCCTAGGACTGTAGGTGATCATGGCTAGTGACTATGTTGCTAGAACCATCTCAGCCTCGCTTGGAGCTCCCACACCACCTTCCCTTGTGCCCCTAGCTGCTAAAGAGGACACAGAGCCTACTGGGCCTGAGCCCTGGATACCCTGCCTGGTCCCTGCTGTGCCACCCCTCTACCTGCCAGGGCCCTCAGGGCAGGTGGCAGGTAAGCAGACCTTACTGGTTCAGAGACCCTGGGGTGACTCAGGTTAGCTTAATTCTTGGTGACCAATATCTGTGTCTGCAGAGACACCACCTGAGGTCTTTCATGCCTTGGAGGAGCTTGGACACCAGTCCTTCCGCCCTGGGCAGGAGCACACAGTCATGCGAATCCTGTCTGGTGAGCATGATTGTTAGGGCTGAGGTGGGGCTGGGCCACACAGGCTTGCTGCTGACTCCCATCCTGCACAGGCATCTCCACACTGCTAGTGCTGCCCACAGGCGCTGGCAAATCCCTGTGCTACCAGCTGCCAGCACTCCTCTACTCCCGGCGCAGCCCCTGCCTCACACTGGTCATCTCCCCGCTCCTCTCACTCATGGATGATCAGGTTTGTCAACAGAACCTTTGGTAGCCAGGAACTGATGCTCATGAGTCCTTTGGGCTGCTGCGCCTTATTCCCCACCTGACCCCCAAGAGCTCCAAGGCGTCTGGTCTCAGCCCTTAGCATCCACCTGAGGGCAGCTCAGCTCAACAGGGAGCCATCTCCTCTGGCCCATCTGCTCCAGGACTCCCAGGTAGTTCTGGATCCTTAGTCCCAGGATCCAGTGCCTGATTCTTCTCTCCTCAGAGGGCCTAGGATAAATATATCAGCATCTCTTGGGTTAAGCAACTCTGCCATGACTGGGGGAAGAGCCAGGGCTCGTTCGGCCTGTGATGGCCATTTCTCCTGTATCTGCAGGTGTCAGGCCTGCCCCCATGCCTCAAAGCAGCCTGCATCCACTCAGGCATGACCAGGAAACAGCGGGAGTCTGTCCTGCAGAAGGTAGGGGAGCTCATGAGCCTGGGAAGGCAGGCATTGGGCAGGCACCTGGGGCATGCACCTGACCCTGCTCCTTTAGGTACAGGCAGCCCAGGTCCATGTGCTGATGCTATCACCTGAGGCGCTGATTGGGTCAGGGGGCCCTGCCAGCCTCCCCCATGCTGCCCAACTCCCTCCAGTGGCCTTTGCCTGTGTCGATGAGTCCCATTGCATCTCTCAGTGGTCCCACAACTTCCGGCCCTGCTACCTTCGCATCTGCAAGGTGAACCAGCCACCTGTGGGTCGGGGTGAATATGCCAAATGGGCTGGGGGCCTCACTACTCACCCCTCCCCTATGGCACAGATGCTTCGAGAGCACCTGGGCGTACACTGCTTCCTGGGTCTCAGTGCCACAGCCACACACAGCACTGCCCGTGATGTGGCCCAGCACCTGGGCATAGTGGGAGAGCTAAGCCTCTTTGGGCCAGCCCCCATTCCTGCCAACCTGAACCTCTCTGTGTCCATCGACAGGGACCCAGACAAGGTAGGTGTGTATTTTCTGGAGACAGTGGTGAGGGTGCAGCCCGATCGCCTGTACTCATGGCTGCTTCTCATCAGGCCCTGGTGACGCTACTGCAGGGTGATCGTTTTCGGACCCTGGACTCCATTATTGTTTACTGCAACCGGCGTGAAGACACGGAGCGGGTTGCTGCACTCCTTCGGACCTGTCTGTGTGCAATTCAGGGCTTGGGCTCTGGAGGTGAGGCCTAGGTGGGGCTGAGTGTCCACATAGATCCATCTCAGACCAACTGTCCCAGCCCATTTACCATGTCTGTCTTCCCCAAAGGTTGTGTTCCTGAAGCTGTAGCCGAGGCTTACCATGCTGGCTTGTGCAACCGGGAACGGCAGCGGGTGCAGCAGGCCTTCATGCGGGGCCAGTTGCGGATAGTGGTGGCCACAGTGGCCTTTGGAATGGGGCTGCACCGGCCAGATGTGCGAGCTGTGGTACACCTGGGACTGCCCCCCAGCTTCGAGAACTATGTGCAGGCTGTGGGCCGGGCTGGGCGTGATGGGCAGCCTGCTCATTGCCACCTCTTCCTGCAGCCACAGGTAGGCATCCCCTCCCCAGTGCCTAAGCCCCGAGCACTTCATCCCCACCCCCTCATGTGTGTCCTGCTGCAGGGTGAGGACCTGCAGGAGCTGCGCAGACACGTGTATGCTGAGAGTACTGACTTCCTCGCTGTAAAGAAGCTGGTGCAGCGTGTGTTCCCATCCTGCACCTGTGCTCAGCTGCCCCCAGAGCAGCAGAGAGGTGTGGGTAGGGACAGGCCTGTGGCCAAGTCCGTCCTTCAAGAGGCGGAGCATCATAGCAGCTCCCAAGCAGCCCCAGGACCCAGGAGGACCTGTCCTGGCCATGAGCTGGCCCTCCCAGTGCAGCCAACAGTGCAGGCCCTAGACCTGCCAGAGGAGGGTGAGGGATCTCAAGGAGAGGGTGGGACACATGGAGGGCTGCCCCCACATCCCCTGAGGCATGCTCTACCCCCAGTCATTGAGACTCTGCTGTGCTACTTGGAGCTGCATCCCCAGCACTGGTTGGAGCTGCTGGCTGTCACCTATGTCCGCTGTTATCTGTGCTGCCCTGGGGGCCCTACCCAACTCCAGGCCCTGGCCCACAAGTGAGCACACACCTGCCTGAGTTGGGGACAAGGACAGAGGGACAGGGCTGCTGGTAACACATTCCCTCTCCCTGGGCACAGGTGTCCCCCTTTGGCAGTGTGCTTGGCTCGACAGTCACCTGAGGACACAAGGCAGGGCAGCACCTCCATGGAATTTGACATGGTTGAGCTGGCAGACACCATGGGCTGGAAGCTGGCCTCTGTACACCAGGCTTTTCGCCAGCTGCAGTGGAACCAAGAGTCCAGGACAGGTGTGCCAGTCTCCACCCCAGACCCTGCTTGCCTACCTGCACAGCTGTGTCTGACACATTCTCTGGCAGGTGTGCGGCAGGGCACAGGGGTGCTTGTGGAGTTCAGGGAACTGGCCTTCCACCTTCGCAGCCCTGGGGATCTGACATCTGAGGAGAGGGACCAGATTTGTGACTTCCTGTATGGCCGTGTGCAGGCCCGGGAGAGCGAGGCCCTGACCCATCTGTACCGAAACTTCCAGACCTTTCACAGGTGGGGAGAAAGTGGGCAGGGCTTGGGGCTACTTGCTGTCTCCTGGGGTGGTACTGATGGACTTCTCCCACCCCCAGCGTGGCTTTCCGCAGCTGTGGGCCCTGCCTGGAACAACCCAGCGAGGAGCAGAGCACCAAGCTGAAGGCCCTGCTTGGCCACTACTTTGAGGAAGAGACAGAGGCAGCAGTGGGGCCAGAGGCTGTGGGGGATAAGCAGAGCCCACAGCAAGGGCAGGCCATGGTGAGTGCCAGTCCATCCTGGGGGCCGTTCCTGAGAGGCTGTGGGCCTTTGGGGAGGTCAGGTTGCGTTTTCCCATCTCTACAGAGTTGGGGCCCTCCCAACCTGGCTCTGGGTCTCCTGGGCCCTGGGGACTAGGGCACAGAGAGATTGGAGGCACCCCACACACAGCTCCAGGACTGGGAAGACCAGATCCGCCGTGACATCCGCCAGCTCTTATTCCTGCACCCAGAGGAGAAGTTCTCAGGCAGGGCTGTGGCCCGCATCTTCCATGGCATTGGTGAGGATGCAGGTGCCTTAGTCTGTTGCAGGTAAGAGCCAGGGCAAGACTGGGGAAGACTTCTCACGGCCTGTGGGTTTGCTCTACCGTAGGCAGCCCCTGCTACCCAGCCCAGGTGTACGGGCGAGACCGTCGTTTCTGGCGAAAGTACCTGCACCTGAGCTTCAATGCCCTGATGCACCTGGCCACAGAGGAACTCCTGCTGGCAGGCCGCTGACTGCCTGGCACCAGCCCCCATGGGGACATGGAGTTGGGGACCAGGTGGCCACAGTGTAGGGAGTGTCAGATGTGGCAGCCTGTCCAGCAGAGAGGTAGTCAGTAGGGGTCTGGGGACAAGGATACTCCGAAACCTAAGAATAAAAAATGCTCAAGTTACAACTTCTCTTTGGTGAGGCAGTCCTGGTAGCATGGAAACAACTGCTCATCACACGTCCCAGACACATCAGGCCACAGGGACATTCAACTTTATTAACCACTCTCAGGTCAGGGTGCTGGGTGCCAGGCCCAGCCCCAGGATGGGCAGGCTTGAGAGAGTGAGGAGGAGGAAGAAGCAAGGACGTAGCCCCAGAGTGTCAACCAGGGCTCCGGCCATGGTGCCCAACAACAGCTTCCCCAGCAGCTCCAGTGTGGCCAGGAGGCTGTAGTGTGTGGCCTGGGGGAGGTACCAGAATGGGGGTCAGAGCCTTGCAGCAGCCTAGCCCCACTCCAGTCCCTTGCATCCTGGCCATGGTTTTCACCTGCAGAGCACTGGGTGCCAGCTGGCTGCAGTGCATCATCACAGTGAAAGTGGTCGTGGTGACCAGGCCCCCCAGGAAGTGCTGCAGGCACAGACTCAGCAACGCTGCTCCTGGAAGGACAAAGGGTAGCAGCACCACACTGCCCAGGGATCCTGCCCCAATCCCAAGGATAGCCCCTCACCTCTCAAAGCATTGCTAGGGCGCAGGCTAGCCCCTGGAGTGTCCAGGTGGAAGAGTAGGGCAGTCTGGCAGGCCAGGCCTCCAAGGCGGAGCTGCAGCACTGACCCCAGCAAGGGTAATGGCTTCCTGAAGTGGGGGTGGGGGATTGGGCAGTTCAGGGGATTCTAGGGCAGGTTGGAAGGCAAATGATTGTGCAGAGCAGGCTGGGGAGCACACACCAGTCCCTGGCCAGCAGGACACCAGCCAGGAAGGAGCCAGCAATGGAGCAGGCCACAGCACCCACGCCATTCCACAGCCCCAGCTCCGCGGCAGAAGCACCATGGTCCAGCAGGAGGAGAGGAAACAGGCTGCTGGCACCCTGCTCACCTAGGAGGAGATTGTGGGCAGGGGAGCTCCTGTGTCTGCCCTCTTCCCCACCTGGAGATCAGTCCTGCCCTTGTCTCTTCCTGGGGCAAGTACCAAGAGAAAAATGGCCACTAGCCAAGCCTGGGGCTAACATGAAGCATCCCCAGAGAGACCTGCGAGCTGTGGTTAAAAAGCTAGAACTGGAGAAAAACAGACCAGCCCTGGCTGCAGAGCCCTGAATGTTGGGGCCAAGGTAGACTCCAACATGCAGGTCACACACGGCACCCCCCGCCCCCCACACACCAGGGAAAAAAACTGGCCCTACAATGGACTTCCAGCTACTAGGTCACACCCTGCTGTCTCCTGACTCACCTAGCTTGTAGGTAAGCACGAAGCCTGCTGTCCACAGGGTCCCTGGCACAGTCAACATATCCTGCAGTAGACGCAGGGTGTAACAGGGGTGCTCTGAGGGCCCAGGCCCTGGAAGCTGGCCCAGGGTAGGCGCTGTCCAGGCCAAGGCGGCAGCCAGCCAGTAGGCGGCAGCTAGGAGCAGAAAGAGCCCTGGCCACGACAGAGTGGGCAGGAGGGCCAGCAGCCCGCCCCCCGCCAGTGCTGCCCCCAGCTTATAAGCCACGACCTGCATGGTGCTGCCAGGCCCCAGCTCGGCGGGTTCTAGCAGCTGCACGGCCAGCGTGTCCAGAGCCACGTCCTGCACAGCCGCACCGAGGTTCAGCAAGAACAGCAGCCCCACGGCAGCAGCCGGCAACCCGCCCTGGCCGCTTTCAGAGGGAGGAAGTACGGCCAATAGCCCGCACACAAGACCCAGGGCTGCTGTGCTGCGCGCCAGCCAGGCCCGAGCGGAACCTCGCCTTCCCACCAGTGGGGCCCACGCCAGCTTGAACAGCCATGGGGCATACAGCACCTTGGCCAGTCCCACCCGCGTGAGGGAGAGCCCGCGTGCCCGCAACAGCGTTGGCAGCAGCCCGGACTGGAGCCCATAGGGGAGGCCCTGCACCAGGTACAGGCTGGCTAGAGGCAGCAGCTTCCCGCGCATGCCGGCTCCGAGCGGCGTCGGATGGGGTAAGGTCACAACAGCATGAGGTCAGAAGTCACACTCCGGCATGGCTTAGGCGCAGAGCCCAGGTGGTTCAGAGCTTGGGTGTCGACACCCAAGAACAGAAGCCGGATCCAAAGCAGGGCACTAGCGATCTGTAGCCGTTCCACACCCGGCGTCCCGCAACTCCCAGCAAGCTCTGGGCGGTAGCGGGTAATGGCCGGGGGGCGGAGCCTCCGGGGAGGGGTGGTGCCCGCAGGGCGGGGCGCTCCGCACTTCCTGGTGGGCCTCAGGATCTTTCGAAGCCCCCGAGCGGAGCACGGGCAGGATGCTGCGTGGATAAGGTGTCATTGTGCCTCGCGGCCACCGGCTTCAAGGCTAGAAGGTCGCGTGGGCCTCAGAGACCCGGAAAGAGCCAAAATCGGCTCTCGGGTGCCCCTACTGGTCAGCCTATCAACAAGCTCCCTGTCCGCCCAACCCCACCCCCGCATCCCCTCCTCTTCGCCACCAACACATGCACCCACCGAAGACCTTAGCAGATGGGAGCGGCTAAGAGCGAAAAGCTCCAGAGCTGGGGCCAGCTGTGTCTGCGGCCCTGTTCTCAGTTGTCACCAGCCCTAGTCCCTACCAGGATCCTCAGATCCACTCCAGAAGTGCCTCCCGCTCTCTGCCCTACAGCCTGGTTGCTACAGTGCCCAGTCCTCGTTTCTCCAGCAGCCCCCATGTAGAAGTTAGCCTTTTAATGGTTCCCCTGTCTACTTGCCACTGGACATCCCACACACACACCCTGTGCTGAGGCTTTTGTCTCCTCCCAAGGCAGTACCCACAGGACAACCATGGAAGGAGGGGGTTTGTGTGAAAGATCAGGGCCCAGGCTCAGCCAGGACACAGACAAACACTGTCCAGTGTCTGGTGACAAGGTTAGGAGACCTCTGTGGCTAGAATTGGCCCTGCCAAGGGAAGGGTCCACATGTGGCCTTTCCTGTTTGGAGCTGGCCCTCAGGGGCTCCCAAGGACTAGATCATGCTGTGAAGTGTGGTCTCTGTTAAGAACCATCTCCAGGGCGGTGCCTATGAGTAGGGCACCGGCCCCATATACCAAGGTTTGGCCATATACCAGCCCTGGCCAAACTGCAACAAAAAAATAGCCAGGTGTTGTGGCGGGCGCCTGTAGTCCCAGCTACTCAGGAGGCTGAGGCAAGAGAATTGCCTAAGCCCAAGTGTTGGAGGTTGCTGTGAGCTGTGTGACACCACAGCACTCTACCCAGGGTGACAAAGTGAGATTCTGTCTCTTAAAAAAAAAAAAAAAAACCATCTCCATGGCTTGGGACCCATAGTACAGTGGTTACAGCACCAGCCACATACACCGAGGATGGTGGGTTTGAACCTGGCCCAGGCCAGCCAAACAACAATGACAACTGCAACAACAGAAAAATAACGGGACCTTGTGGTGGGCGCCTATAGTCCCAGCTACCTGGGAGGCTGAGACAAGAGAATCGCTTAAGCCCAAGAGTTGGAGGTTACTGCGAGCTGTGATGCCACAGCACTCTACTAAAGGTGACAAAGTGAGACACTGTCTCAAAAAAAGCATCTCCAGAGTGGTCAAAACTGGGTGCCTTTGTCAGTTCTGTCTCCAAGTCTAAGAGTCCTTAAAGCCACCCCAACTCTTGGGCCAACTTGAAGACACTTGAGCTAACATTTCTTTAGCTGAAGAAGTCACATTAAGTGGGTTCCTGTCACTTCATCGTGTTCTCAGGTCCAGGTTTCTTCATCTATAAAAGGAGAACTACCATGGCTACCTTGGAGAGCCATCTGTGCGGACTAAACCAGTGGCCTGCATTAACATTTCCACAAAGCAGGTGCTTCCAGGGCACAGGGCACAGGACTGCCCACTTCACCTTCCTCCTCCAGCCCCAGCCCTCTCTTGGAAAAACCAAGACTTTGTTAAGCCCTCAACTATCACCCTGTCCAGTCACCTGCAACCTAAGGTTTACTATATACCCTGTGCCACCAGGGAAGAGGAAAACAACACAGGAAAGGGAGCAGAGAGGGAAAGACTACTTTTTTTTTTTTTTTTTTTTGAGACAGACTCACTTTGTCACCCTGGGTAGAGTGCCATGGCATCATTGTAGTGCATAGCAACCTCAATCTCTGGGGTTCAAGTGATCCTCTTGCCTTAGTCTCCTGAGTACCTGGGACTATAGGAGATTGCATGACACCTGAGCTAATTTTTTAGAAGAGACAGGGTCTCATTCTTGCTCAGGTTGGTCAGGAAAAGTTATTACCTTTTCTCATATGACCACCTGAGGCCCCCTCCTGTCACTCTTGTCTGGAGTACACTGGCACAATGATAGCTTATCACACCCCGCAACTCCTAGGCTCAAGCCATGCTCCTGCCTTAGCGTCCCAAGTAGTCCTATATTCTTTGTTGAAACCCAATCTCACTCCTAATAGCTCTGGGAGCTCCCTGCAAGGAGGTGCAGGGTCCTGTTGTTCCCTCACACTCAGCACTCTACAGAGTCTAATTTCTGCAAGAGTGTCTTAATCTCTGCTGGAAGGTCAGAGATGCAGCCCACAGAAGGTGCAGCATCTGTAGGAGGAATGAATAAACCAGGCTGAAAGGGCATCTCCTCTCCCTCCTTGACCACTAGTGGACTGGTGTCTACTCAGGGCTGAGTCCTCAGACCTCCATGAAGGCTGTCAAAGTGGCCAAAGGTGGGGACCGTTCACGTAGCTGCCTCCAAGGGATGAGAATGTCATAGCTTTATTAGCGCCCTTCAGACACAAAGGGGCCCAGCCCCCAGGCAGCAGAAGCAAGTCCAGTGGACTCCAGAGCCCACAGGGCCCTGAGCCATCAGCCTCCACTGGCTAGGGTGCTCAGGAATACTCGCTGGTGAACTTAGTGTGGAACTGGCTCAGCTTCTCTAGCAGCTGCCGCAGCTTCTCCATGGGGGGCAGAATGGTCATCCTGAAAGGAGTGGACCAACCGTTAGCAAACGCACAGACGGAGGGGCAGGGGCTGTGCATGCTAGGCCTCACCTGAAGTGGTAGGTGCCTTCCCGCTGTCCAAAGCCGCTACCAGGCACCACACAGATGCCAGTCTCCTCCAGAAGCCGAAGGCAGAAGAACATGTCAGGTGCTAGGCCCAGCTCCTGGAGGGTGGCACGGAGGTCAGGGCGGGATGCCCTGGCCCCCACCCCATCCCCACCCTCCCAGCCAGACCTGAGCACGCTGCACAGCACGCGGGGGCAGCTGCACGCGTGGGAAGGAGTACATGGCGCCTTGCACCGGGTTGCAGTGGATGCCGGGAGCCTGGTTGAAGATCTCCTCAGTGAGCTTGGCCTTAGCCGCCAGCTCTGCCAGCAGGGCCTGTTTCTCCTATAGCCGCGGAGAGAGGGCTGATCAGCGCTGGCTGGGGGCAGCAGGCCTCAGTCCCTCACCCCCACCCACAAGGCTTCCCCTCGCTTACGGCTTGGAATTTCGCAAAAGAGGGGTCGGAGGGCATGGGCGGGCTGACCACCAAGTCGAGCAGAGCCTGGCCTGGCGCTGGCGGGCACAGCCGCACGCTCATCAGCTTCAGCATCTGCTGCTGCACCGCGTTGTCCATGTTCACCACCTCCACATAGCCGCCGCGGAACCCGCACCTGTGAGGCGAGGGCAGTTGTCTAGGCCACTTCGGGAAGAGGGGGCCAGCGCTGCCCCACTAGCGGCCCACACGCACTCGCCCATGTAGCCCTTGGAGATGGAGTGGAAGGAGGCGAGCTCCTGCTGGCCGGCGTAGGGTGGCCCCATCTCCATAAGCACCTTCTTGAAGGAGTAGAACTGTGAACCCTCAGCATACACGTTGTCCTGGTACACCTAGAGGCAGTAGCACATCAGGGGGAACCAGCCGCTGCCCTGTTCCCCACTCCCATGCGCGCCCCTGCCCACACCTCATCAGCCAGCAGGAAGAGCCGCTCTTCGAAGGCAAAGCGGATCACGGCCTCAATGCACTCGCGGGTCTGCACCTGCCCTGGGGTGCGGGGAATGGTCCTGGTCAGCCGAGGGGCCGCACTGCTGGACAGCGGAAGGCAGGCCAACCCGGGCAGACTGGGCCAGGGTGCACTGAGGACCGGGTGGAGGGCGGGCCACGCACCAGTGGGGTTGCCGGGGTTGATGACGCAGAGCGCGCGTGGACGACAGTGGTCACGCGCTTGACGCAGCGCGCGCTGCAGCTCGGCCACGTCGAGCGCCCAGGCGCGCTCCTCGTCCAGGTAGTAGTCCACCTGCACCGCGTCAAGCTCTGCCAAAGTGGCCGAGTACAGCGGGTACTGCGGTATGGGAATGAGCACACCGGTGCGCATGCGGCCCTCACCAGCCACCAGCAGCTTCAGCACCGTCTGCAGGTGGGATGGAGAGGGTGAGTCGGCATGGCCTGGAGCCGCACAGTCCCAGCCGCCTGCCATCCCCAGCTCCAGGTGAGCGCCCCCAGCCAGGTAGGCCAGGGCACACACCACAGGGCGCTGTGCCTTCCTACCCAGGCCCGGCCTACCACGATGGCATCACTGGCCCCTGTAGACAAGAAGATGTTGTTGGGGTCCGCGGGGATGCCTCCGTCGCGCCTCTCAATGTACCGCGCCACGTCCTCTCGTATCAGCTGGATGCCGGAGCTGATGCTGTAGGCTCCTGGAGGGGAACCAAGTCTGAGGCTGCCCTCTGCTGGATGCTACCCCCTTTGCTTCTCCCTGGGGCTAAGCTGGGTCTAAACTGGGGCTTACCTAGGCTGTGGCCCCCGCAGACCTGCAAGATACGCTCTGCCCTTTTTTTGGCATCCTCGGGGAAGCTGGGACTGCTCAGGAGATCAGGGTTTACGCAGAGGGCCAGGACCTGGGAGGACCAAGTACTGAAGCCTGGGAGCAGGCTGGGGTGAGAGGGCACCACCGGCTGTGTAGGAGCCTCACCTGGCGCAGGAAGGTGATGGGTTTCTGCCCCATGGCCTGTGCGTCCCCAATATTAGCACGGATGACCTCTGTGAAGGGCTTCTTGACCCCCTGGGAGGGAAGGGGAGCAGCAATCTCTCAACCCTGGTCCCATGTGTCACTGGGGCTAGGGGCCTGCTCAACCACCAGGGTGCAACCAGGAATTGGCAGTGGGGCCCTAGGCCATACCTGGCGCAGCTCCTGCTCCAGCTCCAAGGCACGAAGCACTATCGGGCCACGAACCGCATACTCCACCCTCCGCACACATGGGTTCATTGTGTCCAGCGTCAGCACCTTCTCCTTCAGGCCGTTCCTTGCAGCCTGACTCTGGTTACCTGCCCTCAAGGCCATGGCTCTGCTCAGACCAGGCAGGAAGGCAGTTCAGACGGCAGGACCCCAAAACAGGGCCAGGCTCAGTGGGTCAAGGCTGGGAGGGGGGAGCCTGGCTTGGGGAGATGCAAAGTGAGAGGGCACCCTCTTCGCTGCAGCTTGCTGGTCCCACTGAAAGGGACAGAAAGGGCTGAAGGAGCTGGGACAGCTGAGCTCCACCCCACCCGTCTGGGCACAGCTCTGCCCCAGGGAGCCAGAGGGAGTGGGTGAGGCAGCAGGCGGGGCTTGGGGCGAGGCCCAGTGTCCGCCCAGTGTCCCCATGAAAGGAGAGCAAAGCCCAGATGGGGGGGTAGGTGCAGAAGTAAGGTCCAAACACTGAGGGACTAAGCATGGGGGAGGGTAAGCGCCTGAAGCCTGCTGTCCTGGGGGGTTGGCAGAGCTAGAAAGGGCTGACCCCAAGGTGAGAATGGATCCTAGGACCATTGGAGATTTACCCCAGTAGGGATCGGCTGAGGGCTACCCCTCTTGGCACCCCCATCTTTGCGTGGGCCAGTGCCCCTGTCTCCTAGGTAACTGAGCTAGGGCTCAGGAATCCTGGGGGGTGCTGGGGGAGGGGAGTGAGAAGCTCAGCCTCTGGGTTCCATCGGGCTGGCAGCCACGGCCTGGAGGCTACAATAGCACTATGGTTGGACCTTGGTCTCTGATCAACACGGCAGGGTGGTGAAGATGTTGAGGGAGGGGGCTGGAGTCAGGCAGGCCAACCCTGGGCCCAGGACACCTCACACCTCAGCTGTCCAGATTGAGGTCATGCCCTTTCTCCAGGCACCAGCAGGGTTGCCCCTAGAACCACACCCCAGGGTAGGGGTGACCTATGGTCCTCTTCACTTTTGCTCCAGATTGGTGGAGAGAGTGAGAAGGGAACTGTGATAGGCCCTTGGAGCTCCACCTCCTCAGGGAGCTGACCAGCCATGCGCAGGCATTGGCCTACCCCAGCAGCTGGCACCTAACGGTGTGTAAGTCAGGGCCCTCTAAGTTGGGCTGTGGGTAGCTGATGGGAAACAAGGTGGGGGGAGGGGGGAATCTTGGCTCCTGTGACTCTGCTGGCTGGGAGAGAAGCCACCAGGGAGCCCTGGCTAGCCACGCCCTCACCTCACACAGCTTAGCTCCACTGCCAGAACAGCCTGCCTCTTTGACCCCCATGTCTAGGCATAGGTTAATATGGGCTTGGCCCCAAGCAGGGCCCAAGTGGCAGCTGTGAGTCAAGTGGACCCCAAACAACTGCCTTGCCTCACACACTAAATTTAACCAGCAGCCAGCCTCTGGTCCTCTCCCAGCCTTGCTAAGGACACTCCTGCAACTCTGGATACTAGAGGAAGGGTGGGCCCAAGGGATACTCTGCTGCCCCAGAAGGTGCCACATCAGTAGGGAGAGTGGCCTGCACCTGTGTCCTCAGCACTGGCAGCCATGCAGAGCTGCCCACCATGAACATGAACTGGTGCTGCCCTCAACGCTCCTGCTCGAGACCCCTTAGAGGCCCCTTTACCCTGACATTGTGTCTGGCCAGCTTAGAGCTGAGAGGCCACTTGCTGTCCTCTATCCAGCCAGGCAGAAGCTGGCAGCCAGGCCCCAGGACCAGGGGCAAATGTAAGTAACTGAGGCCTCACTTGTTCCTAGGGGAATCTGTGATGCCAGCCTGTACCTGTTCCGCCCCACAACTCATTTCCAGGCCATCATCTCTGCCCTGCTGATATAGACACTTCAGCCCTGGCTCCCAAGGACCTGCCTTCCAAAGCTCCCTGCTCTTGGCAAAGTCACAGAGGAGCCTCAAGGAAGCTGCGAAAGGGTATGGACGAGGGCCAGCTTCTTGCCCAATGGCCATGGGCCTTACTCCCACACAGGGGCTGTGGCTGCCACAAGCCCCAGCATGCACCTACAGGCCTCAGTGTACGTGGGGATAGGCGGCTCCCAGTCAAGCAGCACAACCTACTTGCCCCAGGGGGACGGTGGCCCAACTGAGACACACACAAGGCTCAGTGGCCAAACAGCTCTTTACCAGGAGTCAAGGGATAAAACAGTCTTTGTAGCCAGGTGCCACCAGGCATGTTTTCTGTGACACAAGTCCATCCCTGGGAAGGGTCAATGTCCTAGCTGGTGGACGTCAGGAAGGGTCCACGTTGCCCACCTGCAACACCAAGGCACACTGGAGGTGGGGGCCATGCCACCCAAGCTGCTCACATGAGCAGGCAGCATGGCCTCTTCTCCATGGGAGCCTCCTCCGATGGGGCTGTAAGCTTGAGTAGGGGAGGGTCCATGCCCACCCCTAAGTCACAGTTAGGCTGAGTGCTCTCACTAGCAGCAGGCAGGACAGATTCGGGGGCCTCAGGCCCCTCAGGACCAGCTCTCTGCAGTTTGGCAGCAGCTCGCTGGCGTTTGAGCTCTGCCAAGGTGTGGTGGGCCTTGTCTCTGACAAGGGCATGGGGGGCAGTGCCCTCCAGGAGGTTCAGCTGATAGGAGACGCACCGGTCCAGTCGCTTGGAGTACAGGTGCCGCCCAGGGCGGGCCTCTACTCTACCGTTATGTGGCCTGACCGCCTCAGTGCTGTCCTCCTGTGGGCAGAGTGAAGGCCCCAGGGCATCAGGAGGCTCTTTTTTGAGACAGAGCCTCAAGCTGTTGCCCTAGGTAGAGTGCTGTGGCATCACAGCTCACAGCAACCTCCAACTCCTGGGCTCCAGAGATTCTCCTGCCTCCACCTCCCAAGTAGCTGGGACTACAGGTACCCGCCACAACGTCTGGCTATTTTTTGGTTGCAGCCATCATTGTTGTTTGGCGGGCCTGAGCTGGAATCAAACCCATCAGCTCAGGTGTATGTGGCTGGTGCCTTA
The DNA here is from genome assembly GCA_963573935.1 of Arctocebus calabarensis. Taxonomy (NCBI): domain Eukaryota; kingdom Metazoa; phylum Chordata; class Mammalia; order Primates; family Lorisidae; genus Arctocebus; species Arctocebus calabarensis. The sequence goes on from CAUYON010056668.1 coordinate 28,740, forward strand.
GCACTTGAGCCACAGGTGCTGAGCCAGGAGGGAGTGAGCCAGGAAAGAGTCTTTTGCCTCTTCCAGCCTGGAGTTCCAGGCTGTGTGGTCATGGAGAGACAGACAAAAGGGGGTGGAAAGCAGCAACTGACCCCTGTGGGGCACACACCCCCTATCACTTCCAGGGGGGGGGCAATGCAGAGGGAGAACTAAGGCACCCAAGTCGGTCAGGAGCCTGGGCCCAGCAGGGGCAAGGTGTGGCACACACCTCAGGAGGAGGTAGCTGAAGCTCAGCATCTGTCTGATGGTCTTCATCATCCTCAGGCGGCTCTGGGCTGGGGGGTGGCGGCTGTTGCCACACAATGGCCTCCTGGGCATGCTCTTTGCGGTACAGGTTGGTGCGTTGGGTCAGGCTCACTCGCCTTACCACCTTCCTGAGGGTAGGGGCAGAGTGAGGGGAAGACACCACCCACCCTCTGGACTCTGCCCCATGAGCTCAGAGTTCCAGCTGGCACGTCAGCAGGGGCCTGGACGGGCAGGGCTGGGCCAACGCTGGAGGCTCACCCACGGCTGCCTGCACTGGAGGTGCGGCGGCGCAGCAGGGAGCGCTGGCGGCCCTGGGCACGCAAGAGTGCGTCGTGCTTGTGCTTCAGCTCCAGCAGCTTGACCCGCACTTCTTCATCCCCACACACATCTGGGGAGAAGTGGGCACAGCATCACGGGTGCCCCCCCTGCCTTGCCCCTCCATGGGTTGGAAGTGAACATGGGGCCCCCAAAGCTCACCAAGAGGTGTCTCGTCCATCAAGGACTTCCCATTCAGGTTGGCCCCATGTGCCACAAGCAGCTCCACGAGGGGCACCTGTGGGCCACGAGCCAAAGCTGCTGGAGGCTCAGAGGTCACAGACCCCACCCCACACACCTGCTCCCAGCCCCACACCCACCTGACCCCAGTAGGCTGCTGCGTGCAGTGGCTCCCAGCCATCCTGGTCCTTGGCGCTCAGGCTGGCTTGGTGCTCCAACAGCAGGGCAGCTGCCTTACTGAATCCGTTGGCAGCAGCAATGTGCAGCTGCAGGCAAGCCACCTAGCCTGAATCCCAGCCCTGTGCCCCTCCAGCAGTGGCCCCCCAGGTCCCCACTTCTCACCAGCGTAGCCCCGTGGTCCAAGGGGACATTGAGGTCGGCCCCTGCTCGCAGCAGGCTCTGGATGTCCTCCAGCAGGCAAAGCTCCCGCACAGCCCGGGCCCCCTCAATGCTGTCCTGGGTGACACCTGTGAGGCACAGGCTTAGCATGAGCACACTGGAGGCTGGCTCCCCCATGGGCATAGCCACACTTACCGCGGTTGGCCATGGCAGTCTCTAAGCAGTCCAGCGTTTGCTCATCATCACACAGGTCATAGGGCATATTCCCATCAGTGTTGACCGCCAGGAGATTAGCACCACTGCAGGCAGGATGGATGGGGTGCTGGCCACAGCACCAGGCTCCTCAGAGAGGTCCCCAGTACAGGGCTGCTCCTCAGGAAGGACAGGGTGGACGTGGAGGAGGCGGCTCGGGCCCCACCCACTAAAAGAAGGGCCTCTGGGCCCCTCAGGCTGGATCCTGAACTTACACCAGACAAGCCATACTGCAGTCTCTGCTCCCTGAGGCGCCAGGTTCCCAGAAACTGTCTGCCCCCATAAACATACACAGTGGGCCTGCCTGCTGGGGGACAGCTGGACTCTGGTGACCCCAGGGGAAGAAGGTGATAGGGAGGAGCAGGCAGAAGCTCTGCTCTGTGGCCCCAGGGTAAGGAGGAATCTGAAGCCCAGGACACAGAAGTGGCTGCCCCTACGGGGCAGAGGAGCAGGGCCTATCGGGACCAGGCCTGCCATCTGCATGCCCCACCCCTCTCCCTGGCATTTGTGTGTGGCAGGGACTGCACCCACCCACACAGTACTGTCCTTGCCTATTCTGCTCCAAGGATGGCCTGAACCTGGCCCTCCTCTTGAGCTAGGACTCAGGCACAGGTTAGCAAAGATTACGGCAGAATCCAGGAGACCCAAGACCTGAGACAGCTCAGGAGAAGCCACCTGAGAGCTGCCCTCTGAGGAAATCCCTTCCTCACAGAGGCACCCAGTGGACCCTACCGGGCAATGAGCAGCTCCACCAGATGCAGGTGGCCGCAGGTGGCTGCAGCATGCAGAGGTGTCCAGCACTCACTGTCACAGGCGTTGACATTGGCCCCAGCACCCAGGAGCTGCTGTGCCATCTCTTGGAAGCCATCGATGCAGCACTGAAAATGCAGGGCCTGAGCACCTGGAGGCCGGGGACAGACCCTGCCCCGCCCACCCCCAGCAAAGGCTGACCTGATGCAGTGCTGTCAGGCCATCCTCATTGGCCAGGTCAGGGCTGACCCCGCTCCTGAGGAATTGGCGGACTAGAAGAGGGGGAGGCAGAGTTGGGGAGGGGTCCTGGGTGGCCCATGCTGTTCCTGTCAGGTCCCTGGTCAACTGTGCTGTGGCCCAGGAACTGGGGAGGAATGGCACAGATGGCAGGAGGCAGGCCAGAGCCAGGGGAGGGCTTGGGAGCAACAGAGTCCATCCACTCCAAGCAGCCCACACACCACACACCACAAGCCCTCTGGCTCCAACGCCCACATGCCCTGCATCACAGACCTCCATGGGCCTCCCATGTGAGAGTAGCCCTCCCACAAGCACACCTGCTGCCCCACAGAGGGGCCACTGCAGCCTGCAGGGCAGGCACCGCCCGGAGCCTTTGTGAGAACCCTGGGGCCCTGCCCACCTCTAGCCCTGTATTCACTGTTTCTGGAGTCCTCTAGCACCTGGGGTCCCCACCACCACCCTGCAGAGTTCAGGCCCCAGTTCACCAAGGTCACCAGGGCCCTCCCTGCCTGGCATGCAGCAGGAGCCACACCACCTCCCCAGCTCCCTCTCCCTGGCCACCTGCCTCCAAGCCCCCAGAGGACTCCTGTCCACACAGGGAGATGTGGGCCAGGCATCGCCCACTCCTGCTCACCCTCTTCTCTGGAGGGAGGCAGGTAGGGCCCTCAATAGCCACCAAGATGGCTCTTCCCCCTAGATGCCAGGACACTAGAAATGGCACCCACACAGTAGAGCCCCAGCCCTGGGGCACAGGAGTTGCGAGAGCCCACTGAGAACTCAGGAGGTTCCGACCTGCTTTCTGGTGGGTACCATCCTACACTATAGGCGGCAAGACCAGGGCTCTCCTGAGCATCCCAGCATCCTGGCAAGAGGCAGTGCAGGCTACTGGTCACTGCTCACCCAGCAGGGCCAGGCCCTGGGTACCTCTGCAGGCTCCTGTGGACCTGCCTCGGCCACAGAGCTTACCACATATCTGGGATTCTGTGTGCAACCCTATCTGAAGGACAGCTGTCCCAGCATGGGGTGGCCTCAGGGCTGCCCATCACTTAGGGCTAGCCTGATGGGAGGCCAAAGGTCATGCAGGCTGATGTGGCCTGGAGCCCAGGAGCTTCAGATAGGCTCAGCCCTGAGCCCTGGTATAAGACAGTGCCCAGAGAACCAGGGGGCTGTCTACTGTGCACAGGCCTGGGGCTCAGTCACACCCACCTTCCTCCAGGTCATTTCGGGAAGCAGCCTCCAGAAGGGTAACATTGGGCGGGAAGAGGACCTGTTTCTGGCACCCAGGGCTGATGGCCTCCTTCCGTGGCCGCTCTCCGTAGACCTTCTTACCCTGGGCCTCCTTCTCAGCCTGGGCCCACAGCTTTACCTGCTGGGCACGTCGCTTCTGGGCATGCTTCAGCCGCTCCTGTGCGCTCATCCTGCACACCAAGGGCATCTCTGCCAGCAGCTCCAGGTGCTCAGCCATGGTGGGGCTGCCAGCCCACGGGGCTGCTTGGAGCACCAGAGTCGGGATTTGGATGCCAGGCTGGGCCTAAGAAGTAGGGCAGCTGGCTGGACTGGCACCCTTGGGGGCATCCCCTTCTCAATGCTTGGTACCCTCTGCCCTGGCACAGCTGGGTCAGGAGGACCCACACAGTGCCTGGGCCACCTTGTGGGGCACAGGCCCCAGGCAGGGAGGGCAACGAGTGACGGTGCCCACAGCTGGCTCCCCAGGCAGGCCTGTCCTAGAGCTGCTCAGGGAGCTAGGCCTCTGTGTAAGCAGCCTCGCCTGCCTCCTGGGGTCAGGGTGCACAGAATGCAGGACCTGGCTGGCCTTAGTCCAGGGTCTGAAGCTAATCACCAGATAACAAAGCTCCAGGTTCCCGGCACCTTGCTGAGCAAAGGGAGGGCAGGTCCAATGAGCACCCAGGAGAGCCCTCAGTTCACCTTCCTGGCCTCAGGAGCGTGGAGGGCCTGGGAGCAGCCAGGACCCAACCCCTGACCCTCCCAACTGTCCACGGTCAGTGCATTGGTCTAATAAAGAGGTGCAGCCTCAGAGGCTGGAGCAAGAGTGTGGTCAGTCCTGGAGTCCCTGCCACCAGTGCTGAGAGCACAGGTGGGCCTGTCGCCAGGTTCTTCAGTACAGCCTCCCTTCCGACAGCTATGCACACCTGAGGAATAACAAAGAAGCACATCGAGGCAGAGCCAGGTGGGACCAGGCTTCCAGCCTTCTTGGGATCCATCTGTGTGAGGCCCCACTGCCCTCAGATAGCATTACAAGACAACAGTACTGATGGGGAGTTTCTCTGTTCCCAGCACTATACTTGGAAAGGCAGAGAGGCTGTCTCAGGTCCTGCACATACGCCCTTGCCAGAAAGGGCTATACAGCTGCAGCTGCCCCAAGGGCTCTGCTTGCTCGGGCCTCCATCAGGGCAGGGCCTCCTCCTGGGCCTCCACTTTCACTGTCCAGGAAACTTCTTCCTTGCTGGGCCCCTGGCCCAGGCCAGTCAACACTTTGGCCACCCTGGGCTGCAAGGTTGTGTGAACAGAGGCACAGGTGCCCCCTGGCTTGAGTTTGTCTGGACAGATAAGCAGACAGCTCCGGCGAGGGCCCTGCCAAGAGCTGCCCAACACTCTGACTATGGTTGCTGGGCTGGTCACAGGCCACTCCTCTGAAGGCATTGGCTGTGCTCTGCCCAGAGGATGTCTACTAGGCACATCCTGTTTTTCACTCACCCAGGCCTCTTGGCCATCTAGATACTGCCCCAACTTTTCTCTGACCAGACTTCATCTAGGATCTCAATAAGCATCCCCTTCTTCTTGGAAGAAGCGAGGTCCTTCATGCTCAGAGGCCCCCATTTACCTGGCAGCCCCACTTCACAGGTGTTAACTGTCCTAGCCCTAGTCTCCTTTTGCACACCTGGCCTCAGTGGCTTTCTGGGGACAGTGCCAGTAAGGCCAGCTGCCTACATCCTCAGCCAGCCAGCACTCTCCCTCTGAGCAACAGCTGCCAAGTATGGCCACCTTCGCAGACCACTGAGAACAAGGTAAGCACAGGCTGGCCAGATACCCCACCAGCCTCCTGTGTCCTCTGCTCATCCCCTGGAAACACAGCATCCCCCTGATAGGCTGGGGCCTGAGGCTATAAGGCACCCTGACAGCTCTCCATCCATGAGGATAGGGCATCTAGACCTTCCCCCATAGGGCTAGCAAGGTGGGAGCATCACCTCACTGCCATAGCCTGCTAGGGACATCAGCCCGCAAGCAAAGAGCAGGGCTGCCCCTGCCCAGAGCCCCCCGTTTCTGGGCTCAAGAAGGAAATATTAAGAAGATTCAGTAGACATCACCTACTAACCCCCATCATTTTATGCAGGAAGCACTGACACCCTTGTCCTACAGAAGAGAAAACCACATAAGAGCAGCAACCACTTTACACATGAATACATGTCTTCTGATCAATTCATTTTGAGGTATATCCACGAAAATGTGCTGGAATGTGGCAGGTGGAGAGCCCGAACACCCTCAGCCCCCAGCCCCTCTGGCTGGAGTGGGAAGAACACAAGCTGGGGGCTGCAGACCCAGCCCCCCCATGTAGCCCCCAATGCCCCAGGCAGTACAGGAGGCCTCCGTCCTCCCCCCTACACACACAGCACACTAAGCCCCAAACTTGGCTGAGCCAGGTTCTTAAAGTCCTGGAAACTCTCTGAGCATCCACTCCGGGCTGTAAGCTGCCTGTGGGCAGTCTTCCTGTGGTCTTGGGTGGGTCCCTGCCCTGCCTCCTCCAAGAGAAAAGGAGTGAAAGGGTGGCACTTCACTGGCTTTCTGGGGAAGGAGCTTTCTCTGGGGCAATTACCTAACAAGGAGTTGCCCTGGGTGCCCTATTCCAGGATAACCCTCCATCGGGAGGTACCATCTTCCCTAGGCTGATCCATAAACTCCCAGCCTCTAGGCCCCTGAAGCTGCCTCCGAAGGGACAGGCCAGCCAAAGTCCATGGCAGGTCTTCGGGCTCCAGAAGGAAAGGCTGCCCCTGCCTACCTGAATCTTGGCTGCCCAGATAATCTCCTCAAGCCTTGGCCCCTCTTCTTAGCCATGAAGAGACCAGGAACAACCAAAACCTGGAAAACACGTCCCTTAGCTGAGCCACGCAGACTCAGTGGTCGGCTCAGCAGAGTTCCACATCATACCCAGGTCAAGAGGTTCCCTTCCTTTTTTTTTTTTGAGACAGAGCCTCAAGCGGTCACCCTGGAAAGAGTGCCGTGGCATCACAGCTCACAGCAACCCCCAATTCCTGGGCTCAAGCGAGTCTCTTGCCTCTGCCTCCCAAGTAGCTGGGACTACAGGCGCCCGCCACAACACCTGGCCATTTTTTGGTTACAGCCGTCGTTGTTTGGCGGACCCAGGCTGGATTCGAACCCGCCAGCTCAGGTGTACGTGGCTGGTGCCTTAGTCGTTAAGCCACAGGCGCTGAGCCAAGAGGTTCCCTTCTTAGGCAGGGCAGCTCCCCCGCTCCACTCCAAGGACCCTCCCCAAGCCTCCCTAGAATGTCAAACAGACATAATCTGGCAGACTTATATTTGTTCCCAGCCCCAAGCCAGGCAAGCTGCATGGAAGTGTGGCCCAGGTGAGAGGAGCCCCTGTAAGGACACTGGCCACTCCCCCACCCTGCATATGGGACCGCTGACCTTCAGGACAGGAGGCCCCAGCATCCAGACTCCAACCCACGCTTCCAGCAGCTCCAATGAGAACTGACCCACATCTGCCCAAGTGCCGAGGCTCTGTCCTGAGCACCTAGCACCAGCCTCACTGCTGCAGCCATGCCCAGGTGGGCAATGCCAGCACACCACTTTCTACCTGGGGAAACCAAGACACTTCAATTCAGAGCCCCCATGAGCCACTCCATCATCATGCCTCCTGTGCCCACCTGCCAGCATCTGTGGTGCAATGAGAGCCCAGAGGCACAGAGATTATCTGCTTTGTTCACCATAGACAGGGTTGAGGGTAGATAGAGGTGGTATGCTGTCCAGGGTTAGGGTTAGGAAAGAAGAAAGGGAGGGGCGGGAGGGGTGCCCACCTGCCTCTGGGCAGCATAGCAGCACACTGCCAGGGACAGCACCAGCCAGCCCAGCCTCCAGGCCCCTGCCTGACCTCCTGGCTCTGTGAGGCTTTAGTCCTCTCAGGTGCTTAGGGTCGTTGGAGATGGTTCCTGTCACTTGGAACCAAGAGAGTTTAATTTTTTTTTTTTTTTTTTTTTTGTAGAAACAGTGTCTCACTTTATTGTCCTCAGTAGAGTGCCATGGCATCACACAGCTCACAGCAACCTCCAACTCCTGGGCTTAGGTGATTCTCTTGTCTCAGCCTCCCAAGTAGCTGGGACTACAGATGCCCGCCTGTTTTTTTGTTTTGCAGTTCAGCAGAGGCTGGGTTTGAACCTGCTACTTTCGGTATATGCAGCCGGCGCCCTACTTGCTGAGCCACAGGTATCGCCCTATTTATTTATTTATTATTTTTTGCGGTTTTTGGCCGGAGCTGAGTTTGAACCCTCCACCTCTGGCATATGGGGCTGGTGTCCTACTCCTTTGAGCCACAGGCGCCGCCCCCTATTTATTTATTTTTTGAGACAGAGTCTCAAGCTGTTGCCCTTGATAGAGTGTCACAGTGCCACAGCTCACAGCAACCTCAAATTCTTGGGCTCAAGTGATTCTCCTGCTTCAGCCTCCCAAGTAGCTGTGACTACAGGCGCCCGCCACAACGTCTGGCCATTTCTTTTTTGTTGCCATTGTTGTTTTAGCTGGCCCAGCCCGGGCCAGGTTTGAACCCACCAGGCTTGGTGTATGTGGCCAGTGCCCTACCCACTGAGCTACAGGCACTGCCCAACCAAGAGAGTTTTATTTACAGCAGTATCTATAAGAGCAAAAACTGGGAAACATCTTATTTACCCATCGTTTTGGGAAAAGTGAATGATAGCTCAGCAGCTAGGGTGCCAGCCACATACACCAGGGCTGGCGGGTTCCAACCCATCCCAGGCCTGCCAAACAACAATGGCAACTACAACAAAAAAAAATAGCTAGGAATTGTGGTGGGCACCTGTAGTCCCTGCTACTTGGGAGGCTGAGGAAAGAGACTTGCTGAAGTTTAAGAGTTTGAGGTTCCTGTGAGCTATGATGCTACAGCATCCTACAGAGGGCAACAAAGTGAGACTCTGCCTCAATAAAAAAAAAGCAAATGATATCGTGTCTTTCGTTTTTTTTTTTTTTTTTCGAGACAGAGTCTCACTGTTTTCCTGGGTAGAGTGCCGTGGCATCACAGCTCCCAGAAACCTTAAACTCTTGGGATAAAGTGATCCTCCCACCTTAGCCTCCCAAGTAGCTGGGACTACAGGCACCCACCACAGTGCCCGGCTTTTTTTTGGCTGTCATTGTTTGGCAGGCCTGGGCTGGATTCAAACCCACCAGCTCTAGTGTATGTGGCTGGCACCCTAGCCGCTGAGCTACAGGCCCTGAGCCAATGTGGTACCTTTCTTTTATTTTTTTTGAGACAGAGTGTCACTTTGTTGCCCTGGGTAGTGCCATGGCATCACAGCTCACAGCAACCTCAAACTCTTAGGCTTAAGTGATTCTCTTGCCTCAGCCTCCCAAGTAGCTGGGACAACAGGCGCCCGCCACAATGCCTGGCTATTTTTTGTTGCAATTCTCATTAGTGTTTTAGCTGGCTAGGGCTGGGTTCGAACCCACCACCCTCGGTATATGGGGCCAGGGCCCTATCCACTGAGCCACAGATGTCATCCGTGGTTACCTTTCTATAGAATAATGTCCATGTACACATATCTGCTAAAGAGGTGCGATGGCTCTCACCATCACCATCACAGGATGGTGGCTATGCCATGGTGATCCTGGGTGCAGAGGCTGAGCCCACCCTGATCAGAGATGTGTTTATTTGTGGCAGCAAAGAGGACGTCTGGGGGACAGGACGGACTCCCAGTGGGGTGACTAAACACAGGGAGGGTACATGCAGGGACTCTGGGGACATGCATCATGTCACACACAATCAACCAGCACTGAATGTCCTGCCAGGGTGACTGTTCACAGCTCTTCCCGAGGGCCAGGCAGGAGACCGGTCCAGTCACACTGCTGGTCCTTGTCTCCTCCCCCACAGGGCCAATGGCAGCTCAACTGTGCAGACACCACCACACCTGTCCTCTGACACCCCTAACACTATAGGAAGGACTCTGCCCACCAGGCATTATCCACAGCTCTGTCCCAGCCTGCCTCTTCCCCTAGATGACAGGTTTGAGAATGGCACAACCAGTCTGTGGCTCCCCTGCCACTTCATGTGCTTGGGCCAGCACCAGGAAGACAGGTGCTGTGGGAGAGTGCAAAGCAGCGAGGGAGGCAGGTGGCTGGCACAGCTCCTGTGGCCAGTGAGTGAACAAATACAGGCCCACACCATTCATTGTTTTCTTTTGAGTGTCTCAAGTGCCGAGGCGTCACAGATCACAGCAACCTCCAACTCTTGGGCTCAAGCAATCCTCTTGCCTCAGTTTTTCTGTTTTTAGTGGAGACGGGGTCTCACTTTTTGCTCAGGCTGGTCTCTAACCCATGAGCTCATGCTATCCACCCACCTCGGTCTCCCAGGGTGCTAGGATTACAGACGTGAGTCACTTCACCTTGGCCTGACACTATTCATTCTGAGGAGTCAACTGACCAGAGACCTTCGAATGCAGCCAGGGCAGACCAGCCAGAAAGAAGGGATGTGGACACTGAGAAGGGCTCTGCCTACACTGAGTGGGCCGTGCCTGGGGCAGGGGTGAGGCAGGCCCATTGTGCACATCCTGCAGTGAAGTCTGCTGGGCCGGCTTGCAGGCCACAGACCTGCCTGGGGCAGGGAAGGAGGTGGCTCTGGAGAGGCCTCTGCAGCTATAAGAGCAGCCCAAGGATACCAGGGCACAGGCTGCGTGTGCCCTTGGGGTCCTCAGGCTGCTCTGAGGAAGCAGCAGCTTAGGGAAGCTGGCAGCTGAGAAGCAAGTACCGGGAAACAGAGTTTGGAGCGTCGTCCTAGACATCTCACCACTGTGGCCACCACACAGGACACTCTGTGCAGCTCACCTCCACCTCATCCTGTTCTAGGAAGTCTGCACTGCAGAACCTGCAGAGGCAGCCCTGATGACAGAAAATGCTGGAAATGGCCCAGATGCCTCTCCAGGGGCCTAGCTAGACAAACCCTAAAGGGTGTAGGAGGCAGCTTTCCTGTGTGTTGCTATGAAAAGATCTCTAAGAAATAGTGTTTGTTCAGTGAAGTAAAAAGGTATAAAATCATGTACATGCTATTTTTTTGTGTAAAAAAAGAAGGAAGGCTCGGTACCCGTAGCTCAGGGGTTAGGGCACTGACCACATGCACTGGGGCTGGTGGGTTCAAACCCGGCCCCTGCTAAATAACAATGACAACTACAACAAAAAAAGAGCTAGGCGATGTGGTGGGCGCCTATAGTCCCAGCTACTTGCGAGGCTGAGACAAGAGAATCACTTAAGCTCAAGAGTTTGCGGTTGCTGTGAGCTGTGACCACAGCACTATAGGGAGGGCGACATAGTGAGACTATGTCTCAAAAAAAAAAAAGGAATGAAATAAAAATATATGTTTGCATAGGAAACCTGAGAAAAATTGGTAATGATAGAGTAGTTAGGGAAAAAAACAGAAACATGAGAAAAAGACGTAAGAAATGAAAAAAGGTGGGGACAGGGCAAGGCAGAGGGGGATGGGTAAACGGGACTTGTGATGGGCCCTTTTATGTTCACCTTAGGACAGTGGTTCTCAACCTTCCTAATGCCACACCCTTTAATACAGTTCCTGTGGATCGCTACCCACAGGTTGAGAACCACTGCCTCAGGATCATGTGAAGAGTCTTTGGAAAGAGCACTGAGAGCCCCACTTCAGGCATGACAGGTGTGAAGGGAGTAAACTGGACAAATGGAAGCACATGCTGGGTTCTGGCTGCAGGAAGGATGGACCAGGGGTGGCAACTATGGGCCAGGCAGATCCTGCAGAGCCCTCTGTCCTGCAGGGCAGGGGGCCCTCAGAAGGCTCTCAGGCCAATAAGTCATGCAATCATATCCTGCTAGAAGCCAAGGCCAGACTCTCTGGGACTTGCACACCCTATGGACAGAAGATAGCACAGTTCAACAGTAGAAGGCAAGAATAATGGGGCTGAGGAACAACAAGCAGCTGGATGAAAGAGAAAAGCAGGAGGAGGAGTGGGCAGTGTCCATGGAGAGGCACCAAGGAGAGAGCAAAGCCAGGAGGCCCAGGAGGGAGTAAGGAGGGCGTGGCCAGCAGGCTGTACACAGGAGCCCAGAGTGTCCTGCAGGAAGGCTGGGACAGTGGCAGGGTGAGGCCACCAGAGCCCAACCCAGGCCTCTGGGCCCAGAATGCGGACAGTGAGTGGCCACCTGGAACAATGGGGCAAGAATCTACCTCACTCCTCACGCCAGAGTAGACCCAGACATATCACAGACATAACCTTAGGGAAAAAACAAAACCACAACAGTACAAGGACTCTCAGAAAAGGGGAAAGCTCTCTAAAGTTGACACAAACCCCAGAAACAGAAAAGAAAAATGGATAAATCTGATGACATTAAATTTTCAAAAGGGGCCTGGTGTGATGGCTCATGCCTGTAATCCCAGCACTATAGGAGGCCAAGGTAGGTGCATCACCTGAGCACAGGTTTGAGAACAGCCTGAGCAAAAGCAAGACGCTGTCTCTAATAAAAATAGAAAAAACTAACAGGAAACTGTGATGAGCACCCATAGTCCCAGCTACTCGGGAGGTTGGGGCAGGAAGATGACTTGAGCCCAGGAGTCAAGGCTACAGAGAGCTATAATGGCCCTACTGCACTTCAGCCTGGGTGACAGAGTGAGAGTCTATCTCAGAAAAGAAAAAAAACTTTCAAAATGTCTGCATTGTTAAAACAAAGCAAAACCAAACCTACAAAGTCATAAGACAGGCTCAGCGCCTGTGGCTTAAGCGGCTAAGGCACCAGCCACATACATCTAAGATGGTGGGTTTGAATCCAGCCCAGGCCCGCCAAACAATGACGGGTGCAACCAAAAAATAGCTGAGCATTGTGGCGGGTGCCTGTAGTCCCAGCTACTTGGGAGGCAGAGGCAAGAGACCCGCTTGAGCCCAGGAGTTGGAGGTTGCTGTGAGCTGTGACGCCACAGCACTCTACCCAAGTCAACAGCTTGAGGCTCTGTCTGAAAAAATAAAATAAAATAAATAAATAAAACAACTATTGATAAGTAATTGGTAGTATTTTTTTTAAAAAAGTCATAAGACAGATGAGCAACTTGGGCAAAAGCACTTCCAATCAATGAGATTCCAATCTGAGATCCTCAGATCCATCTACACAAATGAGCAGAGGACAGACACTGCATAGAGGAACATAAATTCCACTGGGGACTCCCTCACTGACACCTGCAAAGCTAGAGCAGGACACCCCTCTGGACCACAGCTTCAGCAGCACTGTGCACCCTCATGTCAGACTGACTCCTCCACACCCACCTGCTACACCAGGAGGAGCACTGGTCCTTCCTCTACTTTCCAAAGTGCCCCTACAGACACACCTGCCACCAGCATTCGTGAGCTTTTAAAGAACAACAAACCTTTTTATCTTTTGAAAGAAAAGATTCAGGGTGGCACCTGTGGCTTAGTGAGTAGGGCACCGGCCCCATACACCAAGGGTGGCAGTTAGAGCCTAACCCTGGACAAATTGCAACAACAAAACAGGCGCCTGTAGTCCCTGGGAGGCTAAGGCAAGAGAATTGTCTAAGCCCAAGAGCTGGAGGTTGCTGTGAGCTGTGATGCCACAGCACTCTACCAAGGACAATAAAGTGAGACTCTGTCTCAAAAAAAAAAAAAAAAAGAACAGAAAATATTCAGAGATGGCTGCTGCCAGTGTGGGGTGGGGTGCCAGCAGTGCAGGACGGTGTGGTGGGAGGTGCTGCCCTGCAAGCAGACCCTCCTGAGAACTCTGGCCAGGGTGGGAGAGGGGCAGAGCTAAGGAGACCCAGAGCAGCAGCACAGAGGGCTCCCAACCCAGGATCTCCACACCTTCATCCTGAATCCAGCTGAGGGAACCTGGATTCTTCCACACTGCTCCCTCCCACACAGCCCTCTCTGGAGGCCTGCAGGCCTCTCCCCACCACCTCCTAAAGAGTCCTAGCTGAGACAGTACCAGCCCTTGCTATGGGCACCATCCCCCACCAATCACCTTCTGAACGCAACATCCGCCTGGACAATCCTTCAACAGCCAGTGATCTCTTCTTTTTTTTTGAGACAGAGTCTCACTTTGTCACCCTTGGTAGAGGACTGTGGCATCACAGCTCACAGCAACCTCCAACTCCTGTGCTTAAGTGATTCTGGCCTCAGCTCCCTGAGTAGCTGGGACTGCAGGCTCCGGCCACAATGCCTGGCTATTTTTAGAAATGGGGCCTCGCTCTGAGTGAGGCTGGTCTCGAACCTGTGAGTTCAGGCAATCTACCCACCTCGGCCTCCCAAGTGCTGGGATTACAGTCATGAGCCACTGCACCCGGCAGCCAGTGACCTCTTCTTATAGACAATATCCTCATCCTCAGCCCCAACTATACCCTCGGCCCATCACCACCAGAGACTGCCCCCGTCCATCGGCCCATTCTCTGCTCATCTCCTCCACCTGTCCCCTCTCACCATCATTCTCTGCCCATTGCCCCTTGGCGCAGTTCCTGCCAGCCCTGTCCCCAGCTCTGCATCACTCCCTACACACCAGGCCTCACCCCATCCCCACACCCTCACAGGTGCTTTACGGTTTGCACTAGGCTTGGGTGAGAAATCACCAGCTACTCCAAAGGACCCGCAGAGCCTCTGACTGAAGACCAGGCACAGCTCCCCAAACAGAAACACACATGCTACCTGAGACGACCAGAGCCATCAGAAGGGTGCCCTCTCTTATCTGTAACAACACAGCAGAGCAGTATCCACAGCAACAATGCCAAAGTGTGCACAGAGAACGTGTGGCATCACGTGATATGAGAGCAGCAGCACGGTTACTGGGCGAGAGATTCAGAGCTGTGACGTCCCGCTTCTCCCCAAATTCATCTAGCATTCAAAGCAGTCCAAATCTAAATCCCAACAGGTACATGCAAAACTCACAAGCTAATTCTCCATTTTACACAGAAATGCAAAAGGCCAAGAGCAGTAAGGATAATCCTGAAAAAGAACAGATTTGAAGTACCTACAGTTCTAGATATCAATTTACTATGCAGTTATGTAAATAAGACCCTGGAACATTTGCTTAGGAATAGATAAATAAACCAATGGAACATTCTGGAAATAAAACAAACCCACACATGTGTAGCTTCTGGATTTATGACACCGCAGAGAAGTAGGAAAGGTCTTTTCAAACAAATAGTGTTGGGTCAAGAGAATATACATGTTAAAAAATTGACCCCTCTGCTTGGTGAACTCCACATCTAAAAAAGGTATGGGGGACACTTGTATCACAGTGTTTAGGGCGCCGGACACATGCCCTGAGGCTGGTGGGTTCAAACCCAGCCCAGGCCTACTTAAAAAAAAAAAAGGCTCGGCACCTGTGGCTCAACGGGCTAAGGCGCCGGCCATGTACACCTGAGCTGGTGGGTTCGAATCCAGCCCGGGCCCACCAAACAACAATGACGGCTGCAACCAAAAAATGGCCGGGCGTTGTGGCAGGCGCCTGTAGTCCCAGCTACTTGGGAGGCGGAGGCAAGAGACTCGCTTGAGCCCAGGAATTGGACATCGCTGTGAGCTGTGATGCCACGGCACTCTACCCAGGGTAACAGCTTGAGGCTCTGTCTCAAAAAAAAAAAAAAAAAAAAAGTCGTCAGGTGTTGTGGCAGGCGCCTGTAGTCCCAGCTACTAGGGAGGCTGAGACAAGAGGATCACTTGAGCCCACAAGTTTGAGATTGCTATGAGCTGTGATGCCACAGTACTCTACCAAGCGTTAGAAAGTAAAACTCTTTCTCAATAAATAAAAAGTACAAGGTACACCAATAAAACTTCTACAACGACTTGATACCAAAAACACAGCTCAAGGGGGAGGATGGGTGGAGGGAGGGTAATTGGTGGGAACACATGTAGAGTGCATCTTAGAAGGGTACAGGTGGCTCGGCGCCTGTGACTCAACGGGCTAAGGCGCCAGCCACGTACACCTGAACTGGTGGGTTTGAATCCAGCCTGGGCCTGCCAAACAACAATGACGGCTGTAACCAAAAAATGGCCCGGCGTTGTGGCAGGCACCTATAGTCCCAGCTACTTTGAAGGCGGAGGCAGGAGACTCGCTGGAGCCCAGGAATTAGAGGTTGCTGTGAGCTGTGATGCCACAGCACTCTATCCAGGGTGACAGCTTGAGGCTCTGTCTCAAAAAAAAAAAAAAAAAAAAAAGAAGGGTACAGGTGAAACTTACTAAACGTAGAATATAAATGTCTTAACACAATAACTAAGAAAATGCAATGCTATGAAGGCTATGTTAACCAGTTTGATGAAAATATTTCAAATTGTATATACACCAGCACATTGTACCCCATGATTGCATTAATATACACAGCTATGATTTAATTTTAAAAATAATTAAAAAAAAAAAACAGCTCATAGACTAGGCGCCTATAGCTCAGCAGCAAGGCACAGCCACATAGAACAGAGCTGATGGGTTCGAACCCAGCCCGGGCGTGCCAAACAACGACAACTACAACAAAAACAGCCGGGTGTTGAGGCAGGCACCTGTAGTCCCAGCTAGTTAGGGGGCCAACACAAGAGACTTGCTTAAGCCCAAGAGTTTGAGGTTACTGTGAGCTGTGATGCTAGAGCACTCTACCAAGGGCAACACAGTGAGACTCTGTCTCAAAAAAATATATATATATAGCTCATAAAATAAAAAAATAATAAATTGGACCTTACCATAATTAAAAACTTTTGCTCTGCTGAAAACCTTGTGGCCGGGCATTGTAGCAGGTGTCTGTGGTCCCAGCACTCTGGGAGGCCAAGGCAGGAAGATCACTTGTGCCCAGGAGTTTGAGGCCACAGTAAGCTGTGATGTGGTCACTGCACTCCAGCCTGAGTGAGAGAATGAGATTCTGTCTCAAGAAAAAAAAAATAGAGCCTGTGTAGAGAGAAGGGGGAAAGACAGCTACTGAGTGAGAAAATAATCTGCAAACTACACACTGAACAAAAGACTTCTATTAAGAACACAAGAATCTCAAAATTCAGTGGTAAAAAATAAACAATCACCAGGTAGGTGTCTCATGCCTGTGATCCCAGCACTCTGGGAGGCCAAGGAGGGTGAATGACTTGAGCTCAGGAGATAAACCTATCCTGAGCAAAATGGAGCCTGGCTTCTACTAAAAATAGAAAAACAAGGTTCAGCGCCCATATCCCAGTGGTTAGGGAGTCGGCCACATACACTGGTGCTGGCGGGTTCAAACACAGCCTGGGCCTACACTGGGGCTGGAGGGTTCAAACCTAGCCCAGGCCTGCAAAACAACAACGAGAACAAAAACAACAAAAATAGCCAGGCATTTGTGGTGGGCGTCTGGAGGACCAGCTACTCAGGAGGCTAGGGCAAGAGAATCATTTGACCCCCAAGAGTTAGAGGAGGTTGTGAGCTGTGATGCCACGGCACTCTACCCAGGGCAACAAACTGAGACTCTGTCTCAAAAAGAAAAAAAAAAGGCTCGGTGCCTGTAGCTTAGCAGCTAGGGCAACAGCCACATACACCGAAGGTGGCAGGTTCAAGCCCAGGCCAGGCCTGCCAAACAACAATGACAACTGCAACAGAAAAATAGCCAGGTGTTGTGGCAGGTGCCTGTCATCCCAGCTCCTTGGGAGGCTGAGGCAAGAGAATCGCTTAAGCCCAAGAGTTGGAGGTTGCTGTGAGCTGTGATGCCATTGCACTCTATTGAGGGCGACACAGTGAGACTCTGTATAAAAAAAAAATAGAAAAACTAGTCAGGTACAGTGGTGAATGGTCTATAGTCCCAGCTACTAGGGAGGCTGAAGCAGGAGGATTGCTCATGACCAGGAGTAGAGGTTGCTGTGAGCTAGGCCGACACCATGGCACTCTACCCAGGGTGACAGAGGGAGACTGTCTCAAAAAAGAAAGAAAAGAAAAAGGAAAAAAAAACAATCCCATTAAAAAATAGGATACATAGGGCAGCGCCTATGGCTCAAAGGAGTGGGGCGCCAGCCCCATATGCCAGAGGTGGTGGGTTCAAACCCAGCCCTGGCCAAACAAACAAACAAAAAAAAAAAATAGGGCTTGGCACCTGTGGCTCAGCGGGCTAAGGTGCCAGCCACGTACACCTGAGCTGGTAGGTTTGAATCCAGCCTGGGCCTGCCAAACAACAGTGACGGCTGTAACCAAAAAATGGCCGGGCGTTGTGGCGGGCGCCTGTAGTCCCAGCTACTTTGAAGGCGGAGGCAGGAGACTCGCTGGAGCCCAGGAATTGGAGGTTGCTGTGAGCTGTGATGCCACAGCACTCTATCCAGGGTGACAGCTTGAGGCTCTGTCTCAAAAAAAAAAAAAAATAGGATACAATACACAATGGCATAAATGTATTCATCATCTATGTACAAATGACTTAATAAAAAAATAAAATAAAAAATAGGATACATTTTTGGATAGTTATGAATTTTAAAATATGGGCAGCAAGTGGACAGGCAGCTTACTGGTGAGGATGCACGGACAGTGAATAAGCACCTAAGAGGTATTTAGCACCACCTCCTCCAGGGAAAGGACAGGCAAAGCCACAGTGAGAGGCCACTATCCACTTACAGAAGAAAAGGGCCTCACACAACAGTCATCCTGGAAACCATTTTTGAAGTTTCTAAAACAGAACAAAACAACTAACATGCAAGTACCATGTGACGCAGCAGCTGTTACTCAGGAGCACGCATCCAGGGGAGCAGAAATTTAAGTTAAGTCACACAAAAGCTATACGTGTTCATAGCAATTTTATTCATAAATAGCAAAAAAACAGAAAAAAACAAATGTCCTACACTGGAATGGTTAAACACACCGCGGAAGGTTCCCCAGTAGTCAAAAGGAACAGACTAGTGATACGGTAACTTGGACAGACCAAAGAACATCATGCTAACCTCCAAGGTCATACCCTGTCTGATTCCATTTATAGAACATTCTTGAAACAGTAAAATCATACAGAGTGGCTCCTGGGAGTTAGGGCTGGGGCTGAAGGGGCAGAAGCTATGAAAGTGGCCTCCTGGGGGCAGTGCCTATGGCTCAGTGAGTAGGGCACCGGCCCCATATACCAAGGGTGGCGGGTTCAAATCCGGCACTGGCTGAACTGCAACAAAAAAATAGCTGGGCGTTGTGGCGGGCGCCTATAGTCTCAGTTACTCGGGAGGCTGAGACAAGAGAATGCCCTAAGCCCAGGAGCTGGAGGTTGCTGTGAGCCATGAAGCCATGGCACTCTACCAAGAGCGACAAAGTGAGACTGTCTCTAAAAAACAAAACAAAACAAACAAACAAAACAACAATAACAAAAAAAGTGGCCGCTGGACAGTGCTTGGCACTTGTCCCTGACTGTGGTGGTCACACAGATTCCACAGTGAGAACACCAGTACAGAGTGCAGACACACATGCAAAGCTGTGATTAAGGTCCACGGAGTTCCCCAGAGACACCATATGTGGCACAATGTTACCATGGGTGGGAGCTGGGGAGAGTGCAGGGAACTAGCTGTGCTTGCCCTTTCTATAACTGTGAGACCACCATCAGCTGAAAATAAAAAGAGCAGACCAGCAAGCTGCCCAATGGGAAATGGTGTTTGCAATGCATAGCAACAAATATAAAAGGAACCACTAAAATGCAAAAGAAAACCATCACTTAATAGGAAAATAAGCCAACAACATAAATGGCTACTTCACGAGATGATAAACAAATGATCAATCAACACCAAATCCCCATGCACAGCTGCATTTTTTGTTTTTGCTTTTTGGGGTTTTTTTTGAGACAGAGTCTCACTCTGCTGCCCTGAGAGTGTTGTGGCGTCATAGCTCACAGAAACCTCAAACTCCTGGCCTTACGTGATCCTCCTGCCTCAGCCTCCCGAGTAGCTGAGACTACAGGTGCCTGCCACAACACCCAGCTTTTTTTTTTGAGACAGAGTCTCACTGTGTTGCCCTTAGTAGAGTGCCATCATGTTACAGCTCACAGCAACCTTAAACTCTTTTGCTTAAACAATTCTCTTGCCTCAGCCTCTCAGGCAGTTGAGACTACAGGTGCCCATCACAATGCCTGGCTAAACACTCAGCTATTTTCAGAGATCAGGGTCTCATTCTTGCTCAGGCTGATCTCGAACTCATGAGCTCAGGCAATCCACCTGCCTAGGCCTCCCACAGTGCTAGGATTACAGGCAGAAGCCACCTTGCCCAGCCCATAGCTGCATTTTTTTTTTTTTTTTTTTTTTTTTGAGACAGAGCCTCAAGCTATCGCCCTGGGTAGAGTGTCGTGGCATCACAGCTCACAGCAACCTCCAATTCCTGGGCTCAAGCAAGTCTCCTGTCTCTGCCTCCCAAGTAGCTGGGACTACAGGCGCCCGCCACAACGCCTGGCTATTTTTGTTTGGGTTGCAGTCGTCATTGTTGGTTGTTGGGCCCAGGCTAGATTCGAACCCGCCAGCTCAGGTTTACATGGCTGGCGCCTTAGCCCGCTGAGCCACAGGCGCTGAGACTCACAGCTGCATTTTTAAAAAAGGAACACAAAAAGTTGCTCTGATTCACTATCAGAAATTGCATATTAAACCCCACTCACATTGTACACGTCCATCAGAACGGACATAATGAAAGACTACACAGACCACATGCTTAAGAGGGCGCAAGCACAGAGGATGTCCACCCCAGGCACTGCCACCAACAGAAACGCTCGCCCAGGGACATGCTCCAGAGGGCATTCCAGGAGGTTGGCCCACCAAGGACCTGGGCCAACCCACATCTAGTCCCCTGAGGCTGAAGCTGAGGCTGAGGTAGCACCTGTCACCCGGGCAGACCGAGGCTCCAGAGGGCTCTTCCTCCTTCTTCATTCATTCATTCACTCATTCATTCATTCCACTTTCTGAGATTTGCCTCATCCTCACAGGAGGCTCCAATAGGTTAGACATTTAGAGAGGGTGGCAGAGGCAGACACAGCTACAACACACCCAGTTCATGGGGTAGGAGGCAGGGAAGGAGCAACCAGGCCCAGCAAAGACCCAGCAATCTCTGACCTGTACCACATGTCCTGTTCGTTGTGGCTTTATAAAGCGTCTCCTCTGCTCTGACTGCTCACCTGTCAGGTAGCTCTTACTACTTGTCCTCCACTCAGCTTCCTTTCTGGCCCCTTTCGAAATGTTGTGTTCTTTCTCAGTGATCTTAATACTCCTTAATGCTCCCTGCAGTGTCACATTTAACAGTAGAACCATGTGAAATTTAAACTACTATACTCTTTTTGATCTACAAAAATGAAATCTCACTTAGCTCAGTAACAATCGCCTGGCTGACAGCCCTGAGAGAGGGAGGACCCCATGGCACCTGTACATTAGCACATATCAGGCTCTCAGCCTGCTTGGTTTGGCATCTGAGGTTGGGGCTGCACTCGAACCACAGGAGGCGCTGAGCAGAGTAACCATGAGCTGTGGCTGCAGTGTCTGTCAGGGGCCAGGAAATCTGAGGGGGCCTCTCCCCAGAAACCAGGGAGGCTCTACATCTCCCTTCCCACAGCCCTTTCCTTTGCCACATGACTCCAAAATAAATCTAATAAACTCACTCACAGCAAGATGCCAAAGGCTGAGATGACCACACGAAAGAAGCTAGCAGCCTGAGGCACCAACATTTGAAAAAAAGACTCAAGGGCCAGGCATGGTGGCTCATGCCTGTAATCCTAACACTTGGGAAGCCGAGGTAGGTGGATTGCCTGAGCTCACGGGTTCAAGACTAGCCTGAGCTAGAGTAAGACCACATCTTGAAAAATAGCTAGGCATTGTGGCAGGTGCCTGTAGTCACAGCTACTAGGGAGGCTGAGGCAAGAGAATCAATCGCTTGAGCCCAAGAGTTTGAGGTGGCTGTGAGCTGTGAGGCCACATTCTATACTGTGGCAAACAAAGTTATTCTGTCTAAAAAAAAAAAAAAAAAGAAAGAAAGAATAAGAGATGGCTCAGTGTTTGTAGCTCAGCAGCTAGGGTGCCACCACATATACCAGAGCTGGCGGGTTCGAACCCAGTCCAGGCCTGCCAAACAACAATAACAACTACAACAGAAAAATAGCCAGGTGCTGTGGCGGGCGCCTGTAGTCCCAGCTCCTTGGGAGGCTGAGGCAAGAGAATCACTTAAGCCCAAGAGTTGGAGGTTGCTGTGAGCTGTAACACCATAGCACTCTATCAAGGGCAACAAAGTGAGACTCTCTCTCAAAAAAATAAAAAAAATAGGGGGGCACCTGTGCCTCAGTGAGTAGAGGCGCCGGCCCCATTTGCCGAAGGTGGCAGGTTCAAACCCGGCCTTGGCCGAACTGCAAAAACAGACAAATAGCTGGGCGTTGTGGTGGGCACCTGTAGTCCCAGCTACTCGGGAGGCTGAGGCAAGAGAATCGCCTAAGCCCAGGAGTTGGAGGTTGCTGTGAGCAGTGTGACACCATGGCACTCTCCCGAGGGTGATAAAGTGAGACTCTATCTCTACAAAAATAAATAAATAAATAAATAAATACAATAAATAAAAAAAGAAGGGCTCAGTGCCTGTGGCTCAAGCTGCGATGGCACCAGCTACATACACCTGAGCTGGCAGGTTCGAATCCAGCCCAGGCCCGCCAAACAACGAGGGCTGCAACCAAAAAATAACCAGGTGTTGTGGCAGGTGCCTGTAGTCCCAGCTACTTGGGAGGCAGAGGCAGGAGAACCACTTGAGCCCAGGAGTTGGAGGTTGCTGTGAGCTATGATGCCACAACACCCTACCCAGAATAACAGGCTTGAGGCTCTGTCTCAACAAAAAAAAAAAAGAAGAAGAAGAAAAGAAAAAGAAAAAGAGGCTCACTGAGAACTTAAGATAAAAGCCAGTTCAGGACTAGAAGAGGAAAAAGGAACAACATAGGACTGGGAAACTCTGGCAGTCCCAGCAAAACACAGCTTCCTAGACCCAGGACCACTGGGCACCTTTCATCAGATTCTGATTCAGTTAACTTCACAGTTCAAATGTGCCAAGACCCCCAATTTGGAGTTCTGGAAACAAAGGTCTACCAAGTATGGCAGTGAGAAAGCCAAAATAACAAAAGAGAGCTTTGGAGGGGGCAGCCTTGTAACCCCGGGTTTAAGCTGACTCAAAAATCACTCTCCTACAGAGACAAAGGCCCTGAGTCTATGTGGAGCACTGGGTGGGGACTGCAGCCAGTTGAGCATAGTGGAGGGGGCAGCACTTGGGACACAAGAGTCCCCAGTCCTAGAATAAGAGCTGTGTGGAGTTCAGTAGACTAGTGACCCCACCATCTGAGGCTCCTGTAAGCATACTGCAAAAACTGCGAGAGCATTCCCGGTAAAGAAAGTTCTCAGTGAGCCAGCAAATTCCTAAAAGGTGGAAGGAAGAAGGAAGAATGGTGGGAGCTGGCAAAGCACAGGGTATGGCAGGGAAAGCGACTGGGGACAAAGAAAACAGAGGACACAACA
This sequence comes from Arctocebus calabarensis, assembly GCA_963573935.1. Taxonomy (NCBI): domain Eukaryota; kingdom Metazoa; phylum Chordata; class Mammalia; order Primates; family Lorisidae; genus Arctocebus; species Arctocebus calabarensis. Next base: position 51,779 of record CAUYON010056668.1, read on the forward strand.
CAGAGGACAACAAAGTTGAAAGAACCCTGCTAGACTTGGGAGGGTCCAAATGCCCAGCACTTTGGAAAGCCAAGGTGGGCCTTGCCTGAGCCCAGGAGTTGGAGGGTGTAGTGAGCTGCAATCACACCCTGCATGCCAACCACTCCAGCAGCCATATCTTAAAAACAAAACAAAACAACTCCAGGACACAACCAAGGGGACTGATGACCGTAAAACAGCAGCACTCCTTAAAGCTTAAAGCCGGTCATGAACATTGTTTGTGGTAAGCTGGACCCAGAGATGGGGAAACCTAATTAGCACACACTACCTGGCTCCTCAGAGCCTGACATTTCCAACATTTTACATATAGGAATTACAGTTACAGACAGAATGTAACTCCATCAGCAACACAGTGTAAAAATAAATGCATGTTCACAGCAGCACCATACACAACAGCTAAAAAGTGGAAGCACCCAAATGTCATGGACAGTTGAATAAACAAAATGTGGTGTATGCAGATAACAGAGTACCATGAAGCCACACACAGTGACAAAGTCTGATACTGCTACAAATGTACCAGACATAAAAGGACACATCCTGCCTGATTCCTCACACAAGTACCTAGAGCAGGCAAACACAGAGACAAACAGCAGAATAGGGGCTAGAGGAGGGTGGATAATCATGTAATGGGTACAGAGTTTCTGTCTTGGGTAATGTAAGAGTTCCAGAAATAGAAAGTAGCAGTAATTCAACCCTGTAAATATATTTAATGCCACTGAATGGTGTACCTAAAAAAGGTTACAATGATAAACCATAATTTTACATTTTCTTTTCTTAAAAAAGAAAATAACAGCACAGGTGACAGGAGGAGGAAAGCAGGAAGATGCAGAAGCCAAGGCCTCCTAACCCAAGGCCCCCTCATCCCAGGCAGCCGGCAGACTGAGAGAGAGGGGTCACAGAGGCTCATGTGTGCAGGCAGCAGCAGAGCCTTCATTACAAAAAAGCCAGATAGGGCGCAGTGGCTCACACCTGTGATCCCAGCACTCTGTGAGGCCAAGGCGAGTGGACTGTCTGAGCTCAGGAATTCCAGACCACCCTCAGCAAGAGTGAGACTTGCCTCTAAAAACAGCTGGACTTTGTGGTGAGTACTTGTAGTTCCAGCTACTTGGGAGGCTGTGGGAAGAGGATCACTTGAGCCCAAGATTTTGAGGTTGCTGTGAGCTGTGACGCCACAGCACTCTACCAAGGACAACAAAGTGACACTCTGTCTCAAAAAAAAAAAAAAAATTATAACACTTAGGGGGCAGCACCTGTGGCTCAAAGGAGTAGGGCGCCCACCCCATATGCCAGAGGTGGCAAGTTCAAACCTAGCCCCGGCCAAAACCCACAAAAAAAAAAAAAAAAAATTGTAACATTCATTGGGTCACTACAAACATTCTGAGACAGCACACAATATAGTCCATTATTTCACTTCCAAGAAACATAGTCGGCAGTGTCCTTTCTGATTCACCTCAGCAAGTTTCAATTTGATCAACTCATCAGTGTAGCTGGGAGGGCTTCATTTGTTTCCATCCATGAGGATTTTACCTTTCTTGATTTTTGTGTATCTCAAAACTTTTGTAATGACCCATTGAGTGTTATAATTTTAATGCAGTTATTTCCTTTCTTAAAATGTACATACTTTTGTGGGGTACCCTCTGCATATCCAACAAAGGACTTGTATTCTCAAAATACAAAGAACACAATTCACTTTGAACACAATTGAATTGAACACAAAGAACAAACAATTCACTTTGTCATCCCTGGTGGCTCAAGCGATTGATTCTCTTGCCTCAGCCTCCCAAGTAGCTGGGACTACAGGTGCCCACTACACTGTTTTTAGAGATGGAGTGTCACTCTTGCTCAGACTGGTCTCAAACTCGCCAGCTCAAGGAATCCACCCACCTCAGCCTCCCAGAGTGCTGGGATCACAGGCATGAGCCACTGCACCCTGCCCAAATGACCCATTTTTTAAGGGCAAAAATTTGAACAGACACAAAAGATAAACACAGCCAATAAAATAAACCTATGAAAAGATGATCTATGCCATTCAAAATTAGAAAAATGAAAGTTAAAAGCACAATGAGGCACCATTTACATACACATCCATGAGACTGGATAAAGTTTAAAAGGATAAGATTGAGTTAAAGAGGATGTGGCAGAGGCTCATGCTTGTAATCCTAGTACTCTGGGAGTCCGAGGCAGGTGGATTGCCTAAGCTCAGGAGTTAGAGACCAGCCTGAGCAAGAGCAAGACACCGTTTCTAAAAAATAGCTGGGCACTGGGGTGACACCTGTGGCTCAAAGGGGTAGAGTGCCCGGCCCATATGCCGGAGGTGGAGGGTTCAAACCTAGCTCCCGGCTAAAAAATGAAAAAAAAAAAAAAATAGCCGGGCACTGGGTTGGGTGCCCATGGTCCTAGCTACTCAGGAGGCTGAGGCAAGAGGATCACTTGCACACAAGAGTTTGAGGTTGCTGTGAGCTTTGATACTATAGCACTCTACCAAAATTGACAAAGCAAAACTGTCTCAAAAAAGAAAAAAAGAGGGCGGCGCCTGTGGCTCATGGAATAGGGCACTGGCCCCATATGCCAAAGGTGACGAGTTCAGGCCCGGCCTCGACTGAACTGCAAAACAGAAAGACAGCTGGGCGTTGTGGCGGGTGCTGTGGTCCCAGCTGCTCAGGAGGCTGAGGCAGGAGAATCGCCTGGGCCCAGGAGTTGGAGGTTTCTGTGAGCTGTGTCATGCCATGGCACTCTACCAGGGGCGATAAAGTGAGACTCTGTCTCTACCAAAAAAAAAAAAAAAAAAAAGAAAGAAAAAATAGATACAGAAAAAAAAATAAGAAACGGGAGGGCGGCGTCTGTGGCTCAGTGAGTAGGGCGCCAGCCCCATATACCGAGGGTGGCAGGTTCAAACCCGGCCCCGGCCAAACTGTATCAAAAAATAGCTAGGCACTGTGTGGGCACCTGTGGTCCCAGCTACTCGGGAGGATGAGGCAAAAGAACTGCCTAAACTCAAAGAGCTGGAGGTTGCTGTGAGCTGTGACTCCACAGCATTCCACTGAGGGTGATAAAGTGAGACTCTTTCTCTAACAAAAAAAAATAATAATAAAATAAAGGGGATATGGAACAATTAGGAATATAAAATGATACAACTATTTTGGGAATAGTTTGACACTTTCTTATAAATACATGCTTCAACCCATTTCTATTTCTAGGTATTAAGAGAAACAGAAACATGTCCACACAAAGACTTGTATATGTAAAACATTCACAACTGTTTTACTTATAATAGCCAAAAACTGAAAAGAACTGAAATGTCCACAAACAGGTAAAGAAAAAAAGAGGAGTCTCTCTGAACCTATTCTAGTTCTGGGGGCTGCCCAACTAATAAAATTAAATTTGCTGGAGGCTGGTTCATGCCTGTAGTCCTAGTACTTTGAGACGCTTATGGGCGAGGATCACTGGAGGCCAGGAGTTGGAAGACCAGCCTGAACTAGAGCAAGACCCGTCTCTAAAAATAGCCAGGTGTTGTGTCAGGAGCCTGTAGATCCAGCTACTTGAGAGGCTGAGGCAAAAGGATCACTTGTGCCCAACAGTTTGAGGTTGCTGTGAGCTATGACACCATGGCACTCTACCAAGAATGATAAAGTAAGACTGTCTCAAAAAAATAATAATAATAATAAAAAATAAAATAAAACTTCTTCTTTTTCTTTTTTTTTTTTTGTAGAGACAGAGTCTCACTTTATTGCTCTTGATAGAGTGCCGTGGCATCACATAGCTAACAGCAACCTGGGCTTCAACTCCTGGGCTCAGGCGATTCTCTAGCCTCAGCCTCCCAAGAAGCTAAGGCACCCACAACAACGCCCAGCCATTTTTTTGTTGCAGTTTGGCCAGGGCTGGGTTTGAGCCCGCCACCCTCAGTATACAGGGCTGGCGCCCTACCTGCTAAGCCACAGGCTCCACCCAATAAAAATTTTTAAAGAATGGTAATAAGGCCGGGCATAGTGGCTCATGCCTGTAAGCCCAGCATTCTGGGAGGCCCAGGCAGGTGGATTGCCTGAGCTCACAGGTTCAAGACCTGATTGAGTCAGAGCGAGACCTCTTCTCTAAAAATAGCCGGGTGTTGTGGTGGGCACCTGTAGTCCCAGCTGCTTGGGAGGCTAAGGCAAGAGAATCGCTTGAGCCCAGGAGTTTGAGGTTGCTGTGAGCTGTGACGCCACAGTACACTACCAACAGCATTCTGTCTCATAAAAAAAATGGCAGAGCTGAGGAGTTTTGAAGGAAACCACATGCACAAGAAAACCTAAAATATTTACCATCTAGCCCATCACTGAAAAAGTTTTCTAACCCTCATTTATCATATTTTAGTGCCATCATCATCCTCACCTTGCACTGACTGTGCCTTTTGCCTGTTTAGTTCTTCCACCAGATCTAGCAGAGCTTGCCCCTTCTTGCAACTCAGATCACATCTTAAATTGACCACCTCAGAGGTCCTCTGTTTACCTTATCACTCTTTGATCTCATCACCCTGCTGTTTAATTCTTTTTCTCTCTTTTTTTTGTTTGAGACAGAGTCTCACTATGATGCTCTCAGTAGAGTGCCATGGCATCATAGCTCACAGCAACCTCAAACTCTTGGGCTTAAGTGATTCTCTTGCCTCAGCCTCCCAAGTAGCTGGGACTACAGGTGCCCACCACAACACCCGACTATTTTTTGGTTGCAGTTGTCACTGTTGCTTGACAGGTCTGGGCCAGGCTCAAATCCGCCAGCTTCAGTGTACGTGGTCGCCGCCCTACTCACTGAGCTATGTGTGAGTAGCTCAAACCTAATTCTTTTTTTTAAGACAGGGTCTCACTCTGTCACCCAGACTATAGTGCAGTGGTGTCATCATAGCTCACTGTAGCCTCCAACTTCCGGGCTCAAGAAATCTTCCTGACTCAGCCTCCTGAGTGGCTGGGACCAGCAGGTCACCTGGCCCAGCTAATTTTTTTTTCTTTTTTAGACAGAGTCTCACTTTGTCACCCTCAGTAGAGTGTCATGGTATCATAGGTCACAGCCCACAGACACCTCAAACTCTTGGGCTCAAGTGATTCTCTTGCCTCAGCCTCCCACATAGCTGGGACTACAGGCACCTGCTACAATACCCTGTTATTTTTAGAGACAGGGGTCTTACTCTTGCTCAGGCTGGTCTCAAACCTGTGAGCTCAGGGCAATCCTCCTGCCTCGGCCTCCCAGAAAGCTAGGATTACAGGAATGAGCCACACTGCCTGACCTTTTTCTTTTGTTTTTTGGTAGAGATGGGGTCTCCTTATTGCTCAGGCTGATCTCAAATTCTGGCCTCAAGCGATCCTCCCACCTCAGCCTCCCAAAGTGCTAGAACTATAGGTAAGAGATACTGCACCTCACTCTTGTTCTAATTCTCAACATGTCACTTACTGTTTCCCTTTTGTATCCTCAGAACTGAGCCCAGAGCCTGACTCCCAAGAAGCACTCAAAATGGCGGCCGTGCCCATCACTCAGTGGGTAGGGCACCAGCCACATACACCGAGGCTGTCAGGTTTGAACTGGGCCTGGGCCAGCTAAAACAACAATAACAACTGCAACAACAACAACAAAAAAAAAAATAGCCAGGCATTGTGGTGGGGACCTGTAGTCTCAGCTACTTGGGAGGCTGAGGCAAGAGAATCACTTTAGCCCAAGACTTTGAGATTGCTGTGAGCTGTGATGCCACAGCACTCTACCTAGAGCAACAGGTTGAGACTCTGTCTGAAAAAAACGATAAAAAAGAAGAACTCTATACCTGGATGAATCAATGAATGAACAGGTAAACAGCTAATGAATGTATTGTCCTGGGGGTGTGGGCAGAATGTGGCATAGGAGACTAAGCTCATTTGATGGAAAGGCTTTCACTTAGGTGTGCACACAGATGTGCCAAGGACATAACTGGAGAAAGATCCAAGAGAAAGTGGACATGAGGAAAGAACCTAGAGCTGCTGCCCGGTATCTCATTATAGCCAACAGGTAGATGTGTCATAGGTGCTAGTGGTGTACCTAGGGTAGAGTAGGTATGGGCTCACCTATGACTGAGGTTCCTAAGCTGCAGGCAGTGAAGACCTGTGTTAGCCAGATTTAGGAATCCCTACAGCACATATCCAAACTGGATTCCAAAGATACAAAAGCCCCCTTGCCTGCCAGCCCAGACAACCGTCTGGGGAAAGCAGAGTCCAAGCATATCCCAAGCAGGTGAAGGATGAGACCAGTACAGGGCAATGAAAAGACAGTAAAGAGGGAGGAAACTCAGCCTGGGCATTAAGAGAAGGAAGGATTCCCAAAAGCCTCCCCCATCCCAGCTCTGAACAAGACTGGAGGGCTCGGGGTGGGGCCATCATAGTTACAAGCACAGAGCCAGTGTCTATGCAGGTTCCACCAGGCATCAACCGCAGGCAACTCAGCTCCAATTCCATGTTGGAGCTCCTCTTCACCAGTAGCAGCAACTAGGGAGCACAGCCAGAGGCCCCCTAAGGAAGCCCAGGGTACTGCAAGCAAGACATTTCTCCCAGGGAAATGCTCACACTGCCCGGAAGTAACTGGGGAGCAAGGACACCCAATCAAACTAACTGCAGGGCTAGACAGTTTGAAAAGGGCAGTATGATAACCCCACCTCCACTACCACTCCCAAGTAAGAATCCAAGAAGAAAAAAAAAAAAAAAGGAAGGCACAGAGCTTTGGGTAGGGTTAGCTTTGCTCTGGCTCCCCTAAGCCTGGAATGATTCCAGACACACCTCCCCTCTTTGCACCCATGGTAATTAATCTCACAGTGCCCTGAGCGTCTGCCCCTGGTACAGCCAGGGTCCCAAACCAGTCCTGGACACCCCGCCCCAGACCAGGATACTAGGTCTGCCCTGTACTGACTCCAATTAATGAGGTAGTCCGCACAGTACAGGTGAGGTCATTTGAATTCCTTCAAGTTTAAGGAACTTGCCCCCGAGAGGCTCCAGTTACTCCTATATCCTACACACGGGCTGGGCAAGTCACTTCTCTGCCAGCCTTGATTTCCTGATCTGAAGACGAAGATAATTTCACCGCTGTCTACCTAGTCAACAGGTTGCAAGAACCCACACAACTTCAAATGTGAATTGTCCTACTAGGGGCCTTCACAAGCTGCCACTGTTAGAAGCCCTTCCCGACCCTGGGAGCCCAAGTGGGCCGGTGCGCCTGCTGCCCGGGACCGCCTCCGCTCTCAGCCGGCCTTCTCACCCTCCCTGGCCTTCTCGTTCTCTCTCTCTCTCTCTCTCTCTCCCCTCATCCCCTCCTTCTTGGGTCTGGCCTCCTTTCTTTGTCGGCGCCCGCTCCCCTCCTGGGCAGGGCCCCCTGCCCCCAGCCCGGCTCGGCCCCCTCTTTCTAGCGCCATTCCCGCCGCGGGTCTCGGAGGGCCGCGCCTCACCTTCCGCCTCGGGCAGGCCGGGGCGCACACTCCCGCTCCACTCAGCGGGGTACTGGACCCGCGCTCCAGCAGGGCTGCGGGGGCGGGTCCTGGGCCCGGCCCTCGCCATGGCAACGCTACACTTCCGGTCTGCACGCCCAGAGCCGGAAGCCGCGGTGCCCCTTGGGAGCCAGGGGCGGGGTAGAGCTGCCGAGGTGGAGCCAGCGGAAGGCTGGAAGAGGGCTGATGGTGTGATCCCTTCCGTGGCCGGGATTTCTTCGGGACCTGGGTGGGACGGGAAGGGCAAGTAGCCATCTGTTTATGCTGGACAGAACAGAAACGTCATGAGTGGGCGGAGGGAACTGCACGTGCAAAGGCAGAAGGGCCCGGACTGTTGCACTGGAGGAATGGGCAGCAGTGCGGGTGATGGTTTGGGGGACCGGGGAGAGTGTGGTCAGAGATGAGCAGTCAAAACGCCGGACCAAGGAACTAGGCTTTATCCTGGAAACAAGGAAGAACCAGTGGTGAGGGGATGCCTTAAGACTTGTCGGAGAGGCTCGGCGCCTGTGGCTCAACAGGCTAAGGCGCCAGCCACGTACCCCTGAGCTGGCGGGTTCGAATCCAGCCCAGGCCCGCCAAACAACAATGACGGCTGCAACCAAAAACTTTCCTGGCGTTGTGGCGGGCGCCTGTAGTCCCAGCTACGTGGGAGGCGGAGGCAGGAGACTCGCTTGAGCCCAGGAACTGGAGGTTGCTGTGAGCTGTGATGCCACGGCACTCTATCCAGGGTGACAGCTTGAGGCTCTGTCTCAAAAATAATATAATAAGGCTGAGGCAAGAGAATCGCCTAAGCCCAGGAGTTGGAGGTTGCTGTGAGCTGTGTGACGCCACAGCACTCTACCAAGGGTCATAGAGTGAGACTGTCTCTACAAAAATAAATAAATAAATAAAATTAAAAATAAAAAAGACTTGTAGGAGAGAACCAAATCTTTGGTGACCAAGTAGGGCTAAAAGTCCGTGGATCACAGGTGAGACACAAGAACCCCTCAACTAGAGCCTTAGGAACAGAAAGGAGATAGTCCCAAACAGTCCAAAGTGTGTTGAGGAGGTGTCAGGAATCCAAAAGAATCCAGGTGGGATCTGAAGGTGAGGTGTTGGGAGAAGGGGGCACAACCCAGCCAGAGATGAGGCAGGCAGAAGCAGTGGAACCCCCCATATACCATTCACCTCAGGCCCCGGCTTCCTCCTCCAGTGTACCCATTGCTGCTTCCCTCAGCACCTCAAGGTGTGCTGGACACCCTCAGTATGCTGTGGATTTTCAACCCTTTAAGGGAATACTGGTCTGCACAAGGAAAGCAAAATCATAAAAAAAAAAAAAAAGAAAAGCAAAATCATCCTGAGTTGAGCGTTTAAACCGTATCCTTGTGGTCCCATGTATCTGGGAGTCCTTGTCTCTGGTACCAGCATCAACCATCACTACTAGGGCCCTGGCCCTGCTATACTCTTACAGAGGCTCACCCGGTGTCAGGGAGGGGACCATGGGCTTGGGACAGGGTACAGAGCATAGGCCTTGACTGATTTAAGGGGAAGAGCTGCAGATCAGATGGCCAGGGAGGAGATGAGGGGTCCTCCAGAGCTCTGGAGAGCACACTTGGATCAACTGTATCCCTCTGTTGCTGGGGTGGGGACTATGTGGTCTTTTCCTCCAGGATGCCCCACTGCATCAAGTCCAGGGTGGTGTCCTGCCACTGTGGCTCAGGTCCTATTAGCTCCTCGGTCTTGAACTCCAGGAACATACTCCCCAACTCCTTGGCAGTTTGACATGCACACATAACTTCTTTGTATGTTAAATGGGATTCTGAGCCCCAGTTAATTCTAACCCTAATCATTGGTTGTGGGCACCCTGAAACAGTGCCCTGACACCCAAAGGCAGCTCAGGAGCAAGACTGAGGCCTCAAGAGGTCACTCAAAGCCCCCACTGGAATTCTCTCTTCCCCACCCTTCCAGGTTAACCAAAACCTGCTAATTGTGGCAACCCTCTGCATGTTCCCCTCCCCCACCATCTTACTCCCTTCCCTCTCCTCCCCTCCCCCTTCCATCGGAATGATAAAGGGGTAGGCCCGCCAGCCTGGCCCAGCCTCAGATCCTGGCTCTACCGCCACACTGCCCCACTGCCCTGAGCCCTCAATCAGGCCAGGCCCCTGCCCACGCTGTCTACCTTCCCTCTATGGGGCCCTGCAGCAATTCCTGCCCGGGACCCCTGGAGGCACAATCGCCCTCCCGGCCCCCCAAGAGGAGAAAGAAGAGATACCTGCGGCATGAAAAACCTCCCTACACCTACTTAGCCATGATCGCCTTGGTGATTCAGGCCGCACCCTCCCGCAGGCTGAAGCTGGCCCAGGTGAGGTCCCACTCTCCTCACACCCGGTGGCTGGACATTTCCCCAGACCCATTCCCTACCTACTTCTAGGTTCAGGCTCAGGATCCCACCTCCACCTGGCACCACCCAGCTATGCCAGGGTGAACAGACTGAGGGCTCTGTGGCTCAGGTGCTACCCTTATCCCAGAGCCCTCCTCCCCACCTTAAGTGTTCTAATTAAGGAGGGCAGGTGGCCATCACCAGTGACCCCCAGACCCCACTGTGGGGGAGGGGTGAACGGTGTCCCCTCCCCATGCTGGCTCACAATACTGTCGGCCTTGTGGCGGTTTCAGATCATCCGTCAGGTCCAGGCGGTGTTCCCCTTCTTCAGAGACGACTACGAGGGCTGGAAAGACTCCATACGGCATAACCTCTCTTCCAACCGATGCTTCCTCAAGGTGGGGCAGGGCGAGGGTCTGCGCCAGGGGTGGGGAGGTGGGAGCAGAGATCCTGAGCCGGGGGGTTGGGCAGCCCCACTCAAATCTGCCCCCACTTCAGGTACCCAAAGACCCAGCAAAGCCCCAGGCCAAGGGCAACTTCTGGGCTGTGGACGTGAGCCTGATTCCCGCAGAGGCGCTGCGGTTACAGAACACGGCCCTGTGCAGGCGCTGGCAGAATGGGGGCACACACGGAGCCTTCGCCAAAGATCTGGGTCCCTACGTGCTGCATGGTCAACCTTACCGACCATCTGGTTCCCTGCCTCCCTGCGAAGGCTTCAGCATCAAATCCCTGCTAGGGAACCCGGGGGAGGGGGCATCCCTCAGGCCCAGACTGGCACCACAGAGCAGCACAGCCCTGGGGGGCACAAGGAATAGCAGGGAGGAGGCAGTACCTTCTCTTCCCCTGTCCTCCTCTGAAAGGCCCCTGTGGCCCCTCTGTCCCTTCCCAGGGCCTGTGACAGTGGAGGGAGAGACTTCCCCCAAGGGAGCCATTGGCCCCACAGTCCTCTCCTCAGAGCCCAGAGCCTGGCCCCTCCGCTTAATGCACGATACACCAGGCCTTGGGGGGTTATCCAGTGGGGGACACAAGCCCTCCCTTTGGGGACAGCTGCCCACCTCCTATTTGCCCATCTATGCCCCCAATGTGGTTGTCCCCTTGACACCACCACCACCCAGCTCCTGTCCCAGGTGCCCATCTTCCATCAGCCCAGCCTACTGGAGGGTGGCCCCTGAAACTGCACAGGCCCCAAGGCTGCTCTGGGATCTAGATGCCTTCTTCCAAGGGGTGCCTCCCAATAAAAGCATCTATGATGTGTGGGTCAGCCAGCCTCGGGACCTGGCTGCCTCCACTCCCAGCTGGCTGCTCTCCTGGCGCAACCTGTGAGGCTCCTGCAGCAGGGTGGCTGCTCCCTCCCACCCGCCAGCTCATTGATGAGAACGAAGGCCAGGAGAGTGACTTTGGCCACAGCAGTCTCAAAACACCAGGTACTAGCCTTGCTGGGAGTCCACAATGTTTATTGGACTACTCCACAGGTGGTGCAGCCCAGCTGTCACTCAGGCCTCTGCCTCAGCACTGGAGGCAGGGATAGAGAAACAGGGAACAGGGCTCAGCCTGGAAGCCTGGAACAGTCCTTCCTGGCCCCACCTTCTCAGGCCATCCCCCATCCATCCACCTATCCCTCTCCCATCTGTCACCTCCCTTCCCTGGCTCCAGGCTGGGGGAGGGAGAGCCTAACAGGGGTCCAACTTGAAGTCCTGTCTTCTCTCAACTGTCTGGGAAGGAGGTAGCACCTTTTTGGGGAACGGGGTTAGGGAATAAAGACATGGTGGGGGGAGATAGATAACAATAAAGGAATTTGCAACATTTTAATTCCATGCCTCCTGGTTCTGAGGTCAGAGGTGGTGTCTTGGGTAACCACTGGGCTGGGGTCTGGCCCCCTTGGCTCTGGGATTCCCTGCTGTGTGCTGCGATAACAGCAAATGGTGATAAAGGAGGAAGCTGAGAGCCTGTGGGCTTATTGGAGGGTGGGGGGATAATTTCTGCAGGTATAACACTGGCTGGCAAAATGGAAGGACAACTCTGGGAATTTGGGGACAGTAGGCCCCTAGAAGTCCAGGAAGTTATGCCCTGGGAGAGGGGGTATAGTAACTTTTCTACTGCCTCTGCCAGCAGAGGTGTATCCTGAAACCCCTGGCCCAGGGCCAAGACCCAGGACTACTGGGGCAAACTCTGTTGGGGCCTGAGAGCTGAGCCGGAGCCACTGTCCGGACTAGGGCTTGGAGGGCTTCCCGGGGACGGCGTAGGGGTACAGGGGGTCCCAGTTAGCGGAGTGTCCGTACTGAGGGAGGAGGGCGTTCCAGAGGAGCGCGCAACCCTGCGGCGACGAGCTGGCCCCAGTTCCACTTGGCCCACTCGCTCGGCGAACTTGAGGGAGCAGACGGTCTCCCCAAGGTCCTCTGGCTTAGTGGAGATCTGCAGAAAAGCGGTGCTGGTGGGCGGGCCCCGACTGGGCGGCGCCTGGCAAGCAAGCAGCCCAGTGCACCCCACCCTGTGCTGGCTCCCTGCCCCCGCGCCCACCTGCAGCAACAGTACCGCAGTGGTGCCAGGGCCCAGCGCCGGCTGTAGCAGGCGCGTGAGCTGCGAATCACGGAAGGGTACGTGTGGCCGGTGAGCCCTCAACGCAGCCATCACGCCTCCTAGCGCCAGCAGCGAGCGGTTGATAGTCTGGGCCTCCCGCAGTCGCCTGGCACCCTCCGGGTCTCCGCGGGGCGCACTGGCCGCCCCTGCCTTCCGTGCGCGCTCGGATCCCGCCAGGTCCACCAGGTGCAGCGTCCCTAGAAGGGCGAGTGGAGTGAGGCCGGGCCTCAAGTGCACTGGGGACTCTGCAGGGCTCAGACAGTGGTCTTGCTACCTGCGGTGTCCAGAGCACGCGACGGAGACACGGTGTGCAGCGTCAGCGTGACCAGGGCGTGTGACCGGGAGCTGCGTTGGTTCATGGCGGTGGCAGCGGTGACCCGGTTGCTCCTCCCCACACTTAGCATCTGGAAGACAGAGCAACAGTGCTGGTCAGGTGCAGGGTTCTCGCCCCCAGGTGGCAACACTGGGAAGGGCCTTGGAGGGCTGAGCCGCCTACTAGGGTAGGGCAGCCTCACCTGATGCAGCGTCTCCAGGTTGGGTATGTCCCAGTGGGTAAGGCCAGTCACCTGGATACCCCCCTGGCCTTCTGGACCCTGCCTCACAGCTAGGCGCTCAGGAGGCCCTGGGGCCAGAAGATCCCTAGTAAGAAACGGGGGGCTTGGTTTGGGGTTCTCTGGGGGCCCTGGGCCGGGGGCTGAGTAGGCAGCCCAGAAGCATAGTCCTGACCTGACTGCCTCATTGTAGATCTCCACCATGCTGAGTGTCACGCGGTGCTGTCCTCTGGCCCCCATCTCCCGGAACAGTGACTGCAATGCCCTAGGAGCTATGCCAGGGTCCTCAGGTGGCCCCTGGGGATGGGATAAGGTGCCACATTGGGCTTACATCCAAGCCCCTAGCCCCAGAAGCCACCCAGAATCTCTAGGCCCTAGAGCCTATGGCCTCCCTCCAGGGTGTGGCTCTCCACCCCCCCCCCACCTCCATGCTGTACGTCTTCCCAGTTCCTGTCTGGCCATAAGTGAAGATGCAGACACTGTAGCCTCGGAGGCAGGAAAGCACAGCAGGCTCCAGCTCCCTGAAGACCTAGGGGTGTGATAGCAGAAGTATCATGAGCCCTTCTCAAATTCCCTATTTGAGATTTATTTGGCAGGGGTGGGAATGCCTACAGGGGGAAGAGTGGATCCTCAAACAGGACCCCTGTGTCTCCCTGGAGAAGGTGCTTACAAGAATTTGCCAGGCAAAGAATAGGAAAGACGTGACAGGAGGCGGGACAAGCCTGTGCAGAGGTTCTGGAGTTCTAAAGACCACTTAGGAGGCCCTGGGGAGACCTCCTAGGAGGCCTTGGTTGGGAGCCCAGATGCTACATCTTGACCATCCAACTCGTTCCTGTGCCTCTCTTGGTGAGGTGAAGACTACAGCAGCATGTTGGTGTACTAGTGTGCCAGAGCAGCCCTTGCAACACAAAGCATGGGTCCATAAAGGTCCTCCTGGGTGTGGGAGATGGTGCCCCACCCAGGACAGCTGGAGCCCAGGCACTGAGAGCATGCAGAGAGGAGGCTAGGGGGTGGGGATGGGACTGGAACATTCCTCCTGCTGGCCACTAAACACCAATGGCAACCTCTGAGCAATGACATGGCTAGCTTTTACGCCCAGAAGGGTGCTGGTAACTAGATGGGCTGTCAGTTGATAGCCATGAGGACAGAATCCAGAATTCTGGGTTCTATGTGGTCACTTAAGATTTCATGACTAGATGGAGGCAGTGAGGGTGATATTCAGTGGGTGAACTGTGATAGCACTGCAGATTTGAGGAACATTTGTGAGGGGCCCAGTGACAGATGCCTTTGGTCCAGACACACTGAATTGGAAAGCCCTGTCCAAGAGGGCTGCCCAGAGGACAGTGGACCACAAGGAGCCTGTACAAGACTGTAGTTTAGGGTGGTGCCTGTGGCTCAGTGAGCAGGGTGCCAGCCCCATGTACCAAGGGTGGCAGGTTCAAACCTGGCCCTGGCCGAACTGCAGCAAAAAAAATAGACGGGCGTTGTGGCGGGTGCCTGTAGTCCCTGTTACTTGGGAGGCTGAGACAAGAGAATTGCCTAAGCCCAGGACCTGGAGGTTGCTGTGAGCCATGAAGCCACGGCACTCTACCAAGGGGGACAAAGTGAGACTCTGTCTCTAAAAACAAAACAAACAAACAAAAAACCAATATTCTGGTTTTCCACATAAACATCAATGTTAAATTTGGTGTCAAACCGACACAACTGAGGAAATAAGTAGATAAGGTTTATGGCCTTAACCAGCATGGGTTTTTGCTGGTGTCAGTCAGAAACAAAGGCAATCCGGGGCCCATCCTCAGCCTTTCCAGAGCCATGCCAAAA
>CAUYON010056669.1:0-23529 GCA_963573935.1 Arctocebus calabarensis
CTTTCCTTTCCTTTCCTTTCCTTTCCTTTCCTTTCCTTTCCTTTCCTTTCCTTTCCTTTCCTTTCCTTTCCTTTCCTTTCCTTCCCTTCCCTTCCCTTCCCTTCCCTTCCCTTCCCTTCCCTTCCCTTCCCTTCCCTTCCCTTCCCTTTCCCTTCCTTCCTTCCTTCCTTCCTTCCTTCCTTCCTTCCTTCCTTCCTTCCTTCCTTCCTTCCTACTTCCCTACATCCATCCCTCCCTCCAGTCTTTCCTTTCTTCCTTTGTTTCTTTTCTTTTTCTTTTCTTTTTTTTTTTTCCGAGACAGAGTCTTACTCTTTTGTCCTGGGTAGAGTGTCATGGTGTCATAGCTCACAGCGATCTCAAACTCCTGGGTTCAAATGATACTCTTGCCTCAGCCTCCCAAGTAGCTGAGCTATGGGCACCCACCATGACACCTGGCTAATCTATTTTTAGTAGAGGCAAGGTGGTCCTGAACTCCTGGCCTCAGGCAAACCACCCATATCAGCCTCCCAGAGTGCTAGGATTACAGGCATGAGCTACTGCACCTGGCCACATTTTGCATGTTTTGGTAATACCTTGGTCTGGAGTTTGAATTTTTGAGAATGCGTTTGAAGGCAGAAATTTCAATGTCACATTTGTGAGATGATTCACTTGTGGGTGGCCAGAACAATTGTCTTTTCTGTAGAACAGGCTGTTTCTTATTCATTTCTTGGATGATACCTCTTACCCACTCCTCAAAAATGCACCAGACATCCATTTGTTTGATCTTCAGGAGACAGGGAGGTCTTTGGGCTTCAGGTTCTTGAAGGCATGTGACTTTGCCCAATTGCCAATTTCAAAGGGCTTTGGCTTTTTTCTGGTTGAGTTAGTGCAAAGCAGAACTATGAAACAGTCTTTAGAAAATTTTACATTTGTCACCCTTCATGAGGGGGTTCCTGTGGGGCATTACCTTGAAAGAGTGTTCACACTCATCAGTATTAATGATTTTATGATGTTTTAAAGCCTCTGGCAACATCTGGAAACTTTTCAATGAACTGTTTCACAACTTCTACTGGAACATCAATGGATTCACCACACAAGACTTTCTGGCCAACCACCTGATACTTGCAAATCTGCCACCCTGGGTTCCTGTGTGAATTTTTTAGCAAATTCTTGGGTCATTGGCCTGGAGATTCAAGTGTTATTTGCCCTCATTTGTTTTAACCAGGTTAATGCAGCTTCATTGACTTCATCAAGGGATGTTTTCTTCCTATTCCCCTGTAGGTCTCTAATTTCCTTACCACATATATTCAGGTACTTAAATTTTTGGATGCTGCTAACTATGGTCTTGCCAACACCAAAACATTCTGCTATCTTTCTTTGGTTGCTACTTTACAGAAAATGTAGAATATCAAACTTTTCCTTCAATATCAGCTCTTTGACTTCTTTATTTTGGGCCATCATATCTTCTTTAACTGTAAAAATGTTCAGTAAATGTAGGTTGTACCTATAATTAAGTCCAATCCTTTATATTGAAAAGATCTTCTTCAACATGTGATAAACAATGTTTTGTATGTTTTATATGTAACATATTAGGCCTACTCCAACAGGTGGAAAGAATAAAACATGAAGAAATAATTTATTCTAAAACAAAAAGGTTACAACCAAGGGGCAAAGCTTTCACCTTCTGCCCTTTGATGTTACAAATTAATATTAATATTGCGTGTTACAGTCTAAGTGGTCAAGACATAACTTACAGAGTTGGTTAATATAGAAAGACCAGTCTCGTCAGTCTTCCATTGAGTATATGTAGTGTGTGTCTAGTCTATGAAGATTAGGTCAACGTAAGGAGGTAGTCAGTGTAGAGAGGTGTTCAACTATGGAGGTTCTACCATATTTAATTTCACAGGTACATGCTTACAATGTGTAATGATCAAATTAGGGTAATATAATCTATCTCCTCAAACATTTATCATTTCATTGTATTGGGAATATTTCAAAACACTTCTAGCTAATTTTTCAAATGTTCAGTTCATTGTTGTTAACTATAGACACCCTACTATACTATCATACACTAGAACTTTGTATTTCTATCTAACTGAATTTTTATGTTCCCTAACTCTTTATTAAGGAAGATTTTCAAGGGAAAAAATAACCACAGAGCACATATTTCAAATCACCCTATCAAAATGACTAGTGTGCCTCACATATAACATTTGAAGGACATTGGAAACCTCTATCAAAGCAGTTGAGTGTTGGAAGTATCTGGATTTCCATGTACTGAAGGGGTAGTGGGAGATAAGATGAGGCTGCTTCTCCTCAGTAAGGAACTTCTCAGAAGGAAAGAGAGCTGTAGAAAACTCAGAGTTAGAGATGGGCAAGGCAGTGAGCTCCATATTAAAAAGTGTCTTTACTTAAAAAATGGTCAGTAGATGGTGTTGAGTTTGAAGTCCCCTGACAACGTAATTGAAGGAGGTGAGATAATGGTGCAGGGGTCATTGGCGAAACTTGCCCTTTTCCCTTGGGTTGGTTTGCTGAAAAGATCAACTCACAGTTATGGTAGATTAATAAGAGAAAGGTATATTTCCAAATACTATGTTCATGGGGGGAACACAAGAATGATTTCCCAAAGTCTTAGTGATGGCCAGCCATTTCTTAAGATGACTTTTAGAAGGGAGGAGCAAAGTGTGTGGAAAGTATATGTGGAGAGAATGGTTGCTAGGGAGGATGTGTAGATGGGTGGAAAGTGATTGAATTGTAGATTAATGTGAGAGACAGGTCTCCTGCTTCAAATGACCTTAGGGACAGGTTTAGTTGTATGCAATAAAGAAGTCAATTGCCTTTTCTGATTCTAAATCAGGTTACTGAGGTTTTATAGAGGAGAGGCCAGAGCTTTCTAATCATAAATGCCCTTTTCACTTAAAATATTCTTTATACCAAGGAATCATATTTTGCCCTGAAATATCCTTAGCTCCTTCAATGGGATTATTGTCAAACACCTAAATTCAGGATCATGCACTGGATGTGTAGCAGAAGCCAAGCATGGTAACACCAGTGCTTGGAGGTAGAGAAAGTTTATTTTATTTGGTCAAAGTGAGAAGAGGGAGAGAGCAAGATCTCTCAGGTCTGTCTTAAAAAAATATAAGCAGGGAGATTTTATGCAGCTGGGAAGTGAGGGGAGGGGTTCTCAGGGAACCAAGAAGAGTGTCTTTTGCCTCAGCCTCTGATAATAACATCTTGAGCAGCTGTATTTATGGGCATTCATTCCTCCAAAACACACTCATAAATTTTCTTTATACCTCTGGAGTTGTCTCTTCTTGCTTGACAAAGGAATAGGGAGGAATAAGTGGTGCTGAGCAGAAAGGAATTAGTTAACCTTTGCAAGGAAATAAGGGCCTTGTCAAAATTTCATTATTTTAATCACTAAAAATGTTGGGATGCTAAGATCCCAAGGGGCTTGGCTATAGAAGATGAATAGGGAAAATGTTGATAGATACGATCTAATTCAGATTTTAAGTGAAATAACTAAATATAAATACATAAATTGTAAAAAAAAAAAAAAGCAATTAAATCTTAAAGAGAGAAAAAACTGCTGGAGTTTTTATCCCTAAGGAAACAAAAATTCTTAATAATTAGAAAGAAAATTATACTCCTACATATTTTGAACTCCATACAGACAGTGTCACATTGACTCCTTATGTTTGGGAGATGGCAGGCATTATGTGTTCATAAAATATTAATATTTTCAAACGAATGAAATAGTAAAAGAACAATCAAATGCTCAAGCACTGACACTATGGTATGTTTAATTGCTGATGGGAAGCATGTATGAGGCAGGGGGTGACTGAAGAAGGCACTGAAGACTGAAGAAGACTCAACGAGGCATAGAAGCTTATGTAGCATCTTCAGATCACAGAACGAACGTGGGCTCTGAGCATGACCAAAAACAAGTGATGATAGAAAATCAGGTAGTAATGCTGAGGCAAGTATGGGAGGGAGAGAAGAGTACTAGGGTAGCAGAGGTAGTCTTGTCATGCAGATGAAAGCTCCCAGGCAGGAGCCCTCAGAGAGAATAAAGGTAGAGGTTTCTTTTCAGAATATCAGGGTATCAGATCCTTAGTTAATTTTTCCTAGATTCAAACAAGGGTAGGCATTGCCTGCACTAATAACCCCACAAAGACATCTATGCAGGGCCACTTAGGTTTGCTGGCTCACTCGCAGCCATCTCAAAATAAGTCAAGAAATATATTTGGAGATAAAGTATTTTTACATCATTGACAAACATGCGAAACTGGCCTTCTTCACAATGAAGCTTATTCCTTTCCTTTGTAGAAAGAAGGATCATTTGGTTTCAGATGAAAACAATAGAAATCACCTTCTAGGGAAGGCTTACTTGTTTTATCACTTTGGTAAGTACTTGCTTCCCTTACTTTATAAAAGGCATGAGAAATTGATGAGGGACTGAGAATTGATGGAAGACCCTGATTTCACCTGCTAAAATCTACTCTCAATTTTGTTGTGAGTACTTTACTTTTTGCTGAGTTTTCTGTTTGTTGCCACTCACCATGACATTCCTTGCCAACACTGGCAGAAGAACAAAGGAGAAACTTTTCTTTTTCCAAAAATGTTACCCGTATTTTCTTCTAAGATAAGGCTGAGAACTCTTAAGAAAAAGTGTCTGTCAAGATATCTGTACCGTTAAGCTCTTTATTAGTGTACCTCTTCTTTTAGTGTGTTACATTCTATAACCACAGACTGTAAAACTGGCTATGATGAGCAGTAAGTAGGGTCA
The DNA here is from genome assembly GCA_963573935.1 of Arctocebus calabarensis. NCBI lineage: Eukaryota > Metazoa > Chordata > Mammalia > Primates > Lorisidae > Arctocebus > Arctocebus calabarensis. The sequence goes on from CAUYON010056669.1 coordinate 4,769, forward strand.
AATGTGTCTCTTCCTCAAAACTTCAGATTTATCCTCTATCTTCTTGAAAATGTCTTGGGATACACATGAGCAAGGGTGATACAGAAAGGAATATATAAGTCCCGGCTACTTGGGAGGTTGAGGCAGAAAGACCACTTGAGGCCAGCCTAGTGATACTCTGTCTTTAAAATTTAACAAAAATAGAATCTATGTCCCTATTAACAATTAATAGATTGAATTGATTTGATTCATTTTCTAAATAACAGGTTTTGTATTAAAGTAACTTGAAACACACAATCAAAAATAATAAGAACAAATATCAAAGTAATGACTGGGTTACTCACCTACTTAATAAAGGAGACAAGTATTGGGTTGAAGGAAACTGAAACCATTTCACCCCAAAATATGCTTTGTAGACCAAAATATGCTTTGTAGACATAGTTCAAGATGGTTATTCAGAAAGAAATGGAAACCTGAGAATAGCCATCCCAGGTTTTATTATACCTGGTTTTACTCATGAGGCAGTTCTCACTATTTACACAGATAAATATGGCTGGAGAAAAACAAGGGCATACTTGGTAGGTCTGATGAATGGTGACACTGATGCATTATTATAATTACTTTTTTTTTTATTGTTGGGGATTCATTGAGGGTACAAGAAACCATGTTACACTGGTTGCATTTGTTAGGAAATGACCCTCTTACAATCGTGTTTTATTAATCATTGGCTTCTTAGAAGGTGGAAATCAGTTTGATTCAAATAATAAAGCCAAAATACAGTACTTTAGACACATAGTTATTTACCAACCTACAGGGAATAACTGAAACACTGACCTGGAAGTTCTGTGTGAAAAGCTCATAGACAGGCTTGTTGTGGTCAGAAGGCTAAGCAATGCTGTCCCCTCTTTGATGCAGGTTAGATTTTAGGGATTGCACTATATCATCACCACAATATGTCGATGGTGACACTTGTATGAAGCACTGGATGTCAGTAGCTCCCTGGAACGTGACAAAGGCCAAACTCTAGTTAGGCCTCTGAAATTTCCCCTGTGTCCATCTGTGCAAAATCAGTTTTAGTAAAGAACCCTGCTAAGTCAAGGTAATCAGCATCCTCTATCCTTGGTATCTGATCCTCCTCTGGGAGGATCATCTAGGTTCTTCATCATCCACTACCCTCAGGTGGTGGTTGATCACCCTGGCCTGTCCGCAACAAGAATTCCGTTGATCATTTTCTGATCTTCTACTGCATGTCCTGAATCCCAACATCTGGTTGCTTTTTCCTTAATCTCCCAAGCAAGATTTACAAACATCTTTAGACAAAGTTTCTAAGAATTCGCAATGAGAAAGGGACATTGATAAACAGTTTGGGGGCAACTGGATATTCTTAGACAAAAAAATGAAATTGAACTTTTATACCATATAAAAACTCAACACAAATGGATTAAACACTTAAACACAAAACCCAAAACTGCAAAATTACTACAAGAAAATGTAGAGGGAAAACTACATGCCATTGGTCTGGGCAGGGGATTTTTAGAATTGACCCTCAAAACAGAAGCATAAAACAAAAATAGGTAAATGACTGTAGATGTATGTTTCTGGGCACTGTATTCTATTGGTCAGTGTGTCTACTAGTCAGTGTGCCAGTAACATGCTGTTTCAGTTACTATCACATTGTTGTATAGTTAAACTCAATTAATCTGGTGCCTACAACTTTTTTCTTTTTGCTTATAAACACTCTTGACCAGTTAAATCAGTAAGACTTGATTTAAAGTTCTTTGAATGTAATGCACATTTCATGTTAGTAAGAATAGAAGTTTCCAAATTTTAATTAGCATAACCACAGCTCTCCTTTTTTTCTAGCACTTAAAAATCCCTGATCATTTTCTCTTTTGTGAAACAGTAAATGAATTTATTCATTTATGCCTTCCCTTTCCATGTAAGTTAACAGACTCAGATTTATATTTAACTCCACAGATGTATGTTTTTTTCTTTACATTTCTTCTAAGATCTTGACTATCTGCAAAATGTTTGACAATGAAATAATGAAATTATGACCCAGCAATCTCACTATTAGGTATCTTTACAAAAGAAGTGAAATCAGTATGCTAAAGAGATAGCTGCACCCCTGTGTTTAGTGTAGCACTATTACAACAGACAAGAGATGGAGTCAACCTACACAAACAGATGAGTAGAAAAGGAAAATGTGGCATTTTTTCTTATATGAAAGTATAATAACAGTGTACATAGTGGAATACTATTCAGGCTTAATAAAGGATGAAATTCTGTTATTTCTAACATGGATAAACCTGGAGGACATTATGTTAAGTGAAATAATCCAGATACAGAAAAACAAACACTGCATGATCGTACTCCTGTGTAGAATCTCAGAAAGCTGATCTTAGAGATATAGAGAGCAGGATAGTGGCTATAAAGTCTAAGAGGGGAAGGGGAAGAAGGATGAGGAAAGATTGGTCAATGCATACAAAGTGACACTTAGGTGGGTGAAATATGCTCTGCCATTCCAGTGTGCTAAAGGTGAAAATGTCTATTAGTATTGTATTGTATATTTAAAAATAGCTAGAAGAAATAATTTTGAATTTTCTCATCACAAAGAAATGAGAAACATGAAGTGTTAGATGTGCTAATTATCCTTATTTGATCATTACACAGCATAGATGGGTGTCAAAACATCATTCTGTACTCTACAAATATAGGGTGGCCATAAAGTTCGTGTGTAATTTAAAATTTCACATAAACTTTATGGTTATTTCGTGTACATAATTATTATGTAGTAATCAAAAATTAAAAAATAAAAATAGAGAATAATGGAGGAAGATGTGAGTTATGGAAACTGGAGATCAAACCCATAGACAAAGATGGGGTTAGAGGGTCACAGATTCAATATTTCATCAGACATACAGGACAACCAATTGAATCAAATGAGACTGACCATGCCCAAAAAGACATTTTGCATTAAGGTTCATGTACAAGATGTCTGCCACCTTATAGCATGCTTTCTTAGATGTAGGAAAATTTAACAATACATATTTTTTTAGATTTTAAACCCTGCAGGCATGGTTTTAGGGCAAATCTAAGCTCAGAATGGGAGAAGATATTTGCAGGTTATGTCTCCAACATAGGTTTAATAACTAGCATACACAGAGAATGCAAACATATTAGCAAGAAAAGAACAAGTGATCCCATCTCAGGGTGGGCATGGGACTTGAAGAGAAACTTCTCTGCAGAAGACAGGCACACGGCCTAAAGACCTATGAAAAAATGCTTATCACCCTTAATCATCAGAGAAATGCAAATCAAAACTACTTTGAGATATCATCTAACTCCAGTAAGATTAGCCCACATCACAAAATCCAGAAACCAGATATGTTAGCATGGATATGGAGAAAGGGGAATACTTCTACACTGCTGGTGGGAATGCAAACTAATACGTTTCTTTTGGAAAAATGTTTGGAGAACACTTAGGGGTCTGAAAATAGACCATTAAATTCTGCAATAACCTCTACTGGGTATATATCCAGAAGACCACAAATCACATTATAACAAAGATATTTGTTCCCAACTGTTTAATGCAGCCCAGTTCATAACTGCTAAGTAATGGAAGAAGCCCAAGTGCCCATCAATCCATGAATGGATTAATAAATTGTGGTATATGTACACCATAGAATATTATGCAGCCTTCAAAGATGTAAACTTTATCTCTTTCATGTTTACATGGATGGAGCTGGAATATATTCTTCTTAGCAAAGTGTCTCAAGAATGGAAGAAAAAGTATCCAATGTACTCAGCCCTACTATGAAACCAAGTTATAGTTTTCATATGAAAGTTATAACCCAATTATAGCCCAAGAATATGGGGAAAGGAAATAAGGAGGGGAGGAGAGGGGGAAGATTGGGTGGAGGGAAGGTGATTGGTGTGACTACCCCTATGGTTCATCTTACAAGGGTACATGTGAAATTTACTAAATGTAGAATACAAATGTCTTAACACAATAACTAACTAGCTAGTTATTGAACTAGTTAGTGAACTAGTTTGATGAAAATATTTAAAATTGTATATAAAACCAGCACATTGTACCCCATGCTTGCATTAATGTACACGACTATGATTTAATAAAAAAAAAAAAGAAAAGAAAAGAAAAGAAATTATGATCTGAGTGCAGGCAATATTCCTTCAGGTAGCTTTAAAATATAATTCCATGCACTAAGAAAAATAGGAATTTAGCACTTCCCAGTTCAGGAACACAGAATTCTTGCTTGGCATGATTCCAACATTTCCAATATGCATAAATGTCAGTTGTCAAAGTATAGTTTAACAACAGCAGTTTCTCAAAGACAAGTTTGCATTTCAGTTGCCAAAGAATTACTAACTTTGTGTAGTTTTATAAAGTAGAAGCAATCACTGCTAGCTAGCTCTTCAGTCCACAAATCACTACACAAATATCAAAGGCAAAATGACTAGTGAACAGTGATTGCCTCTTTTAGAGTTTGCCTATGGTTGGTCACTGTGTGTCTGTCATTTATTTCACACACAGACATCATCAAAGGGCATAGTTTGTGGCCTCTGTGTCTCCAGCTATAAAGCAAGGTGCATTTTTAAAGAAGTAGAGAAATGAGAGGATACTGACCAATAAGGGGCATGTTCAGCAAGGCACAAAAAATGATAAGACTGGAAGTAAAATTTGAATACAATTTAAATGGAGTCACAGAATAAATAGCTAATGTGGGACTATTGATATTGCTAAAAACTAGAAATGCAGTCAGTGAAATTTTATTAAAACAAAGTTATGAATATAAATGTAGAAAAATGAAAAGAATGATGATGTTTGTGAGGAAATGACACTGGTGAAAATCTTCATATTAAAGGGACTTTAGGAGATAGTTCATAACATTGAAAGTGCAAATGATAAAATGTTAGAAGTGGATTTAAACTTAGAAAGGAGTAAGGCAATTTGCCGAGGCATGGAAAATATTCTTTCTTTAAATCATAAGTAAATTTTATGAAACAAAAAAGAAGGCAAGCAGTATTTTTGACCAAGAAATATAACACATCATTTACAATATTTCTACTGTTTTGAGTTACTGTCTGTTATAAAAACATGAGATTTACTACTTTTATATTTTGTAGAGCATTTGTAAGAGTTTTAATTCTTTGAGAAAAAAATGTATACGTTAGTTTTTGTTAGAAAGGCTAAATGGTACATACTTGTCGGGATCCCACCCTGGGGGCAGGGTCCACTAAGACCTGTGGAACTGGCAGCAACCAATGAAGAAATATAGAGTTTAAAACGATGGCAAAGAAAGAGACAAGAGACAAAGAGTAGAATTAAAGGTGAGAACTCAGGGGTGCATTGCCCATTCATGGGCTTCCAGCGATGGCCCGAGTGTTTGCTCCACCCTGCTTTTATTGAAGTCTATTTGCCCAGAAGGTAAAATGAGGGAGGAAACAAAGACCCCAGCAGTTTCTCTGTGTGAGCATATCAGCTCCTATTGTTATTATTTAAGGGTTTGACTAGCCTTGAGAAATCTGAAATCTGAGCCTTGTACACCTTTCTCTTCTTTCTTCATTAATCTTAACAGTGATCTATTTATTTTATTTACCTTTTAAAGAGATCAACCCTTCATTTCACTGTTCCTTTGTGTTGTTTGTAGTTGCAATTTCCTGAGGTTCTACTTTGATATTTCTTGTCTTCTGTTAGCTTTAGGTTTGGTTTTTTCTTGTTTTTCTAGTTCCTTGGATTGTTTCTTTAGGTTGTTAAATGCGTGTTGTAGCTTTTTTAAAGGAAAGGCACCATTTTCCGTGGAAGACTAGGTGTGATAGGCAATGTGTCAGGAGGAGTAACTGCTCCCAAGTACCTGGACTTGGTGGTCCCCCATGGAACTCTAGGCTGCCCTGAGCAGCCATGGGGTATGGAGGAGAAGGTTCCAAATGGGGGAAACCTGAAGATTTAGTTTCCTCTGTCCTGAGGGGCCCTCTAGCATACTTCACTGTTCTCTCAGCTGAAAGTGGCCTGCCCTGAATGCTCAAACTCTAGAAGTCCAGCCCTTCCCTTGAGACCCACCAGTTTTCCAAGGCTGCTGTGCTCTGAGCTGGAGCTAGGGAATGTTATCTGTGGATCCAGTGATGTAGAGATCCAAAGGCTGAGGTTCCTTTTTTGGGACAGCTGCAAAAAAATCACTTGGCTATGAAGGGAGGAGAGATCTGAGCTGTACCCTCCATGCAATTGCTGGGCACAAGAAGCATAGCATTGTTGGGGGTATAGCCCTCTTGACAGCCCAGGCATGGCTGTCCCATAGCACACTCATGATAGGAGCTCATTTTTGGGAGCAGAGGTGCTGTGTCTGCAGCATGCATTGCATGGAAGAGGGGTGGTCCTGTGTCTGTGACCTTCCCATATTAGGGGCTGATTGTTCTGGAGTCGGAAAAGCTTCCTACTCTACAGACTTTGTTGTGTGCTCATTGTCATAAGCCAGGAGTTCTTCAGTGCAGGACAGGGGGTATTCCTCTTTGTTCCAAAAAGCATTCATGGCACTTTTTCCATTCCCTCAGGTGCCCATCCTACTGGTCAGAATTCCAGGAACTCTGCTGCTCTTATGTGTCCTTGTTCCTTTGTAACCACAAAGGTTGTCACACTCCAAGTGGGTGCTGGGAAGTGTTTATGTGGGACTCATTGCTAAAGAGCATGAAGGGCTGTGATTTTGTAGGCAGGACACATTGGGTCCATTGGACATGTGGTGCCTGTGCCCTTGGTTTGCATTTTCTTGTTTCTGCCACACTACTTCAAAAGCTTTCTAGATTCTATACATCTTTAGTTTTCTTGGCTCTTAATGTTCCCTCCATTCTTTCTGTTGTGTGATGATTTTTTTTTGTCCCTTTATTGTAATGTATAGGTGTATGAGAAGGCAGAGAATATGATCATATGCACTTGGCATGCTCTCTGTACCTGAGATCCCCACATAAACAAAGATATGAACAGTGGACTTGAGCAGAAATGAGAAAAGCGAGACTTGGGCTTTTAATGTTTATTTCCCTGGGCAGTGCACACTTAGAGTATTAGATCCAGGGATTGACTCCACTGCTGGGATGCTCTTGTGGTAATTATCTTCTCTCAAGCTCTGCATTTCAGCCATGTATGGAGTGATGATGCACAGACCCTTTAAGTGGTTCAGCCTATGGTTGTGGTGTTCTGGGTTGACCTAGAGAAGAGAATGTACCATCAGAAAGAGGCCTGTGGGATGTGGAAGGACCTGGATTTGGAATTGATGAACCTGGGCTTTCATCAGCCCCCACTGTCCTGATATGGCTGCAGTGTGAGATGGAGGTGACTACATTTACATCTAACAAAGTTGTGAGGTTGAAGTAGAATTACCTATGCCAGTTTCTGCCCTCCCTACCTTGCTGCCTACAATGGGAACCACATCTGTAGACTCTTGCCCCACTAGAAAGTGTGGTCTGTGAGGGGAGGGACTGTGTCTTTCTCTGTGGGTCCCCAGGACCTAGGCCAGTGTCCAGTGCACATGAGATATTCAGTGCATGTTTGTTCAAATAATGAATTTATTGATGGACCACATAGAAAGCTGAGTTAAAGCAAGTACTTGTACACATAAGTCTCAAGGATATACTGTTAGCAAGTGTCATCAGGGGTATGAGGCTGAGAAGTGCTCACTGAATATGGCTTCCCAGTGTCCCAGCATTGAGGTTGGAAGTTTTCTGCTTGGTTGGAGAGGTCCTGGAAGGAAGCCCCAAGTTGGGTCTGATCAATCCTCTTCTGTCCCTACCCACAGCTCTCTGAGTCTCCAGCTCACTTACATCTAACGGTCACATTCCCGGGTTATACACTCTTAGTATATCAGAAGCACCATCTGAGGGCACTGTCCCAAGGTTCATAGTGATGAACAATCAAGGAGCATGTGCAGACTGTTTGTAACCCCAGAGTGACAACTGACCTGGGGGCAAGATGTCTGTTATCCGCAAAGCCTAGGATGGTCTGAGAAGGGCAGGCCTGACAGGACCAGTCACACTTGTCATTTCTGTCATAGTAAGCCTGCCACACGTGTCCTGGAAAGTCAAAGATGCAATATTGTCACATGCATTGAACCCAAATGAGCTAAGCCCTTATGCCTTAAGAAATAAAGAATGGTACTGGGTATTACCTCTGGGTCATTAGTATAGTGGTTCGCTCTTCTAATCCTAGCACTCTGGGAGGCTAAGGAGGGTGGATTGCTTGAGCTCAGGATTTAGAGACCAATCTGAGAAAGAATGAGATCCCATCTCTACTAAAAATAGAAAAACAATCCGGGCATAAAGGCATATGCCTATAGTCCCAGCTACTAAAGAGGCTGAGGCAAGAGGATTGCTTAAGCCCAAGAGTTTGAGGTTGCTGTGAACCCAGAGTGACAGAGTGAGACTGTCTCAAAAAAAGAAAAAAAGAATGGTCACTTAGTTTACTGCTGGTATATGATATTTTCTAAGTTGTTTAATTATAAAACTTAAGTGATTTCTGTCTTCACTCCAGCCTGTTACCTTCTCAACTCTCCTTCTCCCTCAACAAAGAAAGATTCTCTCCTTGACCAAACTCTATACAAACTCCCTGGACTCCTTTTTTAACTAGGCCTGACTTTTAGACATCCATGTTCACCTCTGTACTGTCTAATTTTAGGAATAAATCCTCTTTAAACAGTGCAACGATTATCCCCACCCTCAATATCCACCCCCACCCCCACCTTGCTGTTCTCACTATCCCATCAGGCTCCTCATTCTCCACCAGCACCCAGGGTGAAAACTGATATCCCTTGCCTGCTGTCAGGAAGAATCTGGTTGGGGAAGTTTAGACAGAATCCCTCCCTACCCTGATGTTTCCTCGGTCATTCTCCATCACTGACCAGATCCTGCCTGGCAACTGAGTTTTTCTGTCTCCTCTATTCTGCCCACATTCCTTTTTGGAGGCAGAACATCCAGACCTCAGAGTTGACATGCAGGCATTATCAGTGATGTAGTGACAGAGGCTCTATGCCATACACTGTGCAAGGGTCCCAGGGTGGAGCCTCTAGTGAGACAGACATGTCCTTGCTCTCTTAGAGCTCACAGCCTGGATTAGGTCAGAGAACACGTATGAGGTTACAGTAGAACCAATGCTGGCAGGCAGGAAGACACCAGTGAATAAGGAGGCAGGAGCACACCATGAAGAAGAGGGCAAAGGAGCTTGTGAAGAAAGGGGAGTTGCAGTAGTGGGCAGTGAGAGGAGGTCTCTCTGGGTACCATGCATGGGCTGGCCCTCGGGAGATGCAGAGGATAAGCTCAGATCAGGTAGCAAGAGGAAATGTTCTGAGGCATGGAGATGTTTGGCCAGTAGAGCAGAGCAAAGATTCAGGAGGAATGTTCTAAGAAATGTGAATTAATAACTTTTGAAACGATCTGGGTGGAACTGCAGACCATTCCCTTAATTGAAGTGTCTCAAGAATGGAAAAACAGACACCATATTCACTCACTATTCAATTGAAGCTAACTAATGAGTACACATATATAGAGAGGGGAAGGGAAACTCAGTGGAAATAAAGCTGGGGAAAGGGGGAGCAAGGAGGGAACAATAACCTACTTAATGGGTACAATGAATGCCGTTTGATGACAGGCACACCTATAGCCCCTATAGCCATAACTCAAGCATTAGAAAAGCAATCCATGCAAACAAAATCATTTGCACCCCCTTAATATTTTGAAAGAAAAAAAGAAACTGAGGGAGAAAGAGAAGTAAGAATCTATTTTTTTTCCAAGTGAGCATCTATTTGACTTAACATCAATTTATTTATTGAAAAATAGTCCTATCTCCATTGTTCTGCTATCCTACTTTTGTCTTAAAGTGTCTGCATGTGCCTGACTTTCTGGAATCTATACTGTGCTGTTTGTGTATTTGTCTATTTCTTAAACAGTACTACACTGTTTGAACTGCTATACTTTTTTTGTAACAAGTTCTGATATCTGCTATGTAAAAATGTCGTCTTAGGAAACTCTTGCCTATTAGGCCCTTTGTATTTTCATATAAATTATGACCAGCTTGTGAAATAATTAAAAAGTATATGTTGTGATCATGATTTAGCCTCTATGAATCTAAGATACCAGTTTAAGGGAAGCAATTTTTAAAAAAATACCATTTGTTCATCTGATGCTCTCATCTGATAAGTCTGGATATGTCTTACCTTCTACTTTCTCCTGCCTTTCCCTTCTAGGGTGGAAACAGCTGACTGGGGCTCAACCCTCAGAGCTTTGATGACAGCATAGTGGAGGAGACAGAAAGGGCAGAAAGTTCCTGGCATGATTCTGGAATACCAGATTGTAGAAAAATGGAATCTGTGAGAAACCAGACCGAAAAAGAAAACCCACTTGTGTCCCTATCTGTTTATACCAGGGTCCTCATGTCCCGTGTGTGAGTTCTTAGGGGTCACGTTTTCTTATACTTATAATACAATCTATCAGCAGGAGCTGCCCTCACTGGGAACTGACTAGATGTTTCAATTCCTCACTGTCTGCTACCTTCTCTGTCATTGTCCTGCAGTTCATTCTGTAGTTCAACATCAAGTTCCAGAGAAGCCAGTTATAGATGTGGAGGACCACTCAAGCAAGCTGATCAGGAGTAAGAAGGAAGGAGCAGACTGTGCATAAAAGGAAATGGTTAGAGGCATCTCTGACACCTGCAGAGAATTAAGAAGATGGAAATGGAGGCAAAATACAGATTGTGGTAAGATAATCAGAATCTGGTCATGGAAAAGAGTCCTGTAACTTACTGTGCATCAATTTGCCATTGTCTTGCATTTCTTGTGTCCACCAGGTCAGGTTGGTCTGGAGCCATAGGCCCTGTCATTCTGAGATGTTACAGAGCTATCCCAGTAGCAGGGAAACCCTCTCTCCAGGATAAGATTTGTTAATACAATCGTGGGGGTATGTGGGGATGGGTGGGGGAAGGGGACTACAGGGCAGAGAACTAGACTAGAATGCGGGGCTGGGAGGAGGAGTAGGGGCTGAGAGAATGGAGGAGTGGCGGAGAGACCAACAACCATGGGGGTGGCAAATGAGAGTAGGTTTGGAAGAGAGAGAGGAAGAGCTGGGCATGGTGAGTCTTAAGGTGGGGTAGTGGGGAGGGAGGACATTACTCACAGAGGGAAAACAGGTGGGGCAGAAATCAGAAAAGGTGGGATAGAACTGAAGAACAGATTGAGGGTGAGCAGAAAGAGGAGAAATGGGAGGAAGGAACGTGGGATAAGGGCAGCGGGAAGGGACAGAAGGAAGTGGAGGCTGGGGTTTAAAGAGGTGAAGAGGAGCTAGTTTTCTCATCATGCTCAGCAGTGAGGGTTGTATTTACTCACTGGTAACAGATCAGTCACGGTGAGTAACTGAGCTGAGCCCAGAACTGCTGCAGCATTTACCTCACACCTTTCCTGACATCACCCCTGACTAAAAGCTCATTATGACATACGCCACTCCCCCAGGGCTAGGCCCTGCAGTCAGGAAATGGTCCTAGTTTCTAGGACTAAGAGTGATCATGGGAACAGCAAAGAGAAGAAACAGGCCTGTAACATTAGTTTCTGTTCTTGGGACATTGTGTAGTTTTGTCCAGTGCCCTATCTCCTCACCTTCCTACGGTTTTCAAAGCCCTTTCACATTATTTATATCACAGCATGAATTTTCATGATTAGAGAAGTTATGTGTACTTCATCAATGAAGACAGTGAAGATGAGAGAGGGAACCACAAGCAGCCAGTAGATGACAAAGCAGGTGGGACTAGCATTGGGCCAAAAGGAGGGGGCCAGTGGGAGGAAGCACAGAATGACACAGAATGCTGACCAGCTGAAGCATCTCCTCTTCCCCCACTGGGCAGGGTCATACAGGGGCTGCTCCAGGGGAGAACTTTCCTTTTCACTGTTTGCCTTTTGTCCAGTGGTTTAATGCCTACTCTTAATTAGAACTAGAAACATAAGACCAAAGATGGTGGGATGCCTATCCTCAGAGTGCCTGATACATAGATTTGGACTTTCTTGCTCACTAACATGATGGGATGCCTACTCCATGTCAGATGACTCAAGAGGCTACTTCACCTTCCTTTCTCTTGTCTGGTGTAGCATCCCTCTCTGCTGAGCATTCTGGGTTTCACTGAACATCATATCATAAGCCCTTTTGTTCTGCTGTGGTCTACTGTAGTCTTGTTAAAATTCATGTTACTTGCCACACAGAAAGCCAATTTTTGAGACAATAAATATTGTCATGGAAGAAAGGATTTATTTTAGGAGATGCATCTGCCAGGAGAGGGAGGTACTAACCAACAAGGGCAGAGGTTTTATGAAGGTGAAAATAAATAATGCATGAGGCAAGAGCACACCATTATACCTTTGGGGTGGAGTACAGGGCACACAAGTGAGAATTCATGCTAGTACACTCATCCCATGAACAATTGATGGATAAGACCCTCCAGGGGCAGAGATTTTAGTATTATAATGAGCTAGAGATTAATATTGGTCATTGTTTTAGTCGGTCATTGGGCACATTCTATGGTGGCATATGGCTTATCTTGTCTTTTCTGGACAAACATCTGGTGTAAGGCTTTGTGAAGAGGTCTCTCTTTGCAAACCTCAGGGCTGCGAAGAGGTTCCACTGTTCTGTGCAACAGAACATTACAGAATTCTGGTCAGCAAATCTTACTGGCCTGGGAACTGGAAACATAAGAGAAATATAAAAATTTATAAGGAAAAATTTTCTTGCTTACAGAGCCAGTTACATTATCACTATACCATTCTGACTTTTCTTCTTTAACCCAACATACTTTTCCATATTTCACAGAACTTTCACTTGTATTTTCTGGAAGTCCAGCAACTTGATTAGCAAACTTTCCTGTTTCCTTAGACTGTTTCTTTATTAACAGTTCTTGCATCTCCTGGTTTTAACTATAACCCGGATTTCCCTTGGCTTCACTTGTATCTCAGAGAGAGACTGCTCATTCTCTGAAATTCTAACGTACTTCAGGAAGTGTGGTTTAGAGACTTTCTGTGCTCCTTCTAATTCTGTGAAAACCAGTATTCTCTTCTCTATTAGAAAATCTCTTGCTCCTTAAAATTTTGTGCTGCCACCACGATTTCCCTGGCATTGTCACCTTCAGATCTCCTGGATAATTATTCACATTTTCTGTGAAAACTTCCACACTTGACTCAAACTCGTAGTTTTTAGTTCATCATCCTGAGTCACTTCCCTGTCCATTTAGATGTCCTGATTCAATTATTTGGCTGGTCCTTTTCTTGATTTTCATTTTAACTTTTAATAAGTCTTTTTCATTTTAAATAAGTTTCATTTTATTTTGAACTGACACAACATTGTACATTTTATTACGTTTGTTGTGATGTTTCAATACATGTATACATTGTGTAACAATCACATCAGGGTATTTAGCATATCTACTACCTCAAACTTGTATGGCTTCCTTGTGGTGAGAACATGGAAAATCTTCTCTTTGAATTATTTGGAGACACACATGTGCAATGTTGTTAATTACAGTCACTATACTGAGCAATACAACACCAGAACTCATTTCCTCCATCTAACTGTAACTTTGTATTTATTAACTAATCTCTCTCCATCCCTGCTCCTTCCCTCTCTCCATTGCCAGCCACTATTCTACTCTGTACTTCTGTGAGGTCAACACGTTCATATTCCACAAAGGAGTGAAATCATGTGGTGTTTGTTATTCTCTGCCTGGCTTAATTCATTTGACATAATGTCCTCTAGGTTCATCCATGCCATGTTGCTGAAAATATCAGAGTTTAATTTTTTGTTATAGTAAATATTCTCTTATTGTGTATCTACACTATATATTCTTCACCTATTTATCCATTGATGAACACTTAAGATGATATGGTCTTGTCACTATTATGAATAGTGTTGCAAAAAACATGGGCATAAAAATATCTCTTTAGCATACTGATTCCTTTTTCTTCTTGTTTTATGGCTTCTTTGGAAGTTTATTAAAATTTATGGGGGTGTTTTTTTTCTATTTGTTTATTATTTCCTTTTTTATTTTTATCTTTCTTTCTTCTCTTTTTGTGAGACAGAGTCTCACTGTGTGCCCTGGATAGAGTGTGGTGGCATCCTTGCTCATAGCAACCTCTGACTTTTGGGCTCAAGTGATCCCCTTGCCACTGCATCCTGAGTAGCTGGGACTACAGACACCTAGTACAATGCCTGGCTAGATTTTCTATTTTTTTAATGGAGATAGGGTCTCACTCTTGTTCAGGCTGGTCTTGAACTCCTGAGCTCAGGCTACCCACCCTCTTCTGCCTTCCAGAGTGCTAGGATTACAGGCATGAGCCACTGTGTCCAGTCTGTTTATTATTTAAATCGATTTAGGAGTTCATATAATACTGAAATTAGTATACCCATTACTAGAGTGTTGTACATTATACCTGACAGATAGACTTTTGTTCATAATACTTCTCTGACACCAATCTACTTATACCCCTTGTTTCACTCCCACTTATAAGTGAGAACATGTAATATTTGTTTATGTATTCTTGAGATACTTCACTTAGGATGGTGACTCCAATTCTATCCAGTTGTATCTATTGCAACAAACATTATTTTATTTATATATATGTTTGGCTGAGTAGTAATTTATGGGGGTGTGGGACACAGACACATGTAATCCACAATTTTTTTAATGCACTTAGTCCATCAGTTGATCCACACTTAGCTTGCTTCTATTAATTTACACAGGCAGACTGGGGACCAAAGACCCCATTCTTGGCACGGGAAAATACTCCCAGAAAAAGGAGAAAATAAAAAAGTAATCTGAGTGAGGTGAAACAAAGGAAAATCAGCTAGTTTACCTTTAAACCAGCCACTGCTAGATTTCTTACCTCAGCAAGTTTCCTGCTTCTCCTGGAAATGTGGCCTGTTGAGAATGCAGCTTATAAACATCCCTGCTGGGTCTGTGAACACTGTGAAGAAAATAATGGCCACAGAAGATGCTGTTGCAAGGCCTGGCAAGATACATTAACTAGGCCATTTCCCACCCAGTAAAAAACCAAAGCAAATACCCATTGTGGAAATTTGTGTTAGCTGGGGCCAAGATCAAGGGAACAGGTCAATCCCTGAAATATGGGTAGAAGGGCTTATGTCCCTTATCACAGGGGAAGACCCTCTGTGGTGGTGATGAGAGGAAAATTCTTGTCTCCTACAGATTCTTCAGAGGAGATTGGCACCACTGTTTTACTCCACAGTGGACTAGTAGGATTAACACCCTCTAAGAATCTATGTGTGTGACCACAGCCCGGAGGCTGCCCCACACAAGGCTCAGGTTCTGGATTTCTCAAGACACCTAGTACAGATCCTCAAGGTTAATGATTATAGAAACAATAGGAGCTGATGTGCTTGCTCATAGAAACTGCTGGTGTCTTTGTTCCCTTCCTCAACTTACTCTCTTGGATAATGAGTAAATAGCCTTCAATAAAAGCTGAATGAAACTGAAACTGGAGATTATTCACTGTAACCCCACAAAAGGGCAGTGGTCCCCTGTGTTCCCACCTTTGAAAATTCTATTCTGTATGTCTTGTCTCTTGGTCTCTTATCATTTCTAACTACTTTTCTTCAGTAAGTCACTGTCAGATTCACGAACCCTCTCCTTGGGGTGGAACAGCAGCAAATCTATGTTTGAAATTATAAATCCAGCTGTGATAAACATTTAGATGCAGTTGTGGTTTTGATATAATGACTCCTTTTCCATTGGGTAGATAGCCAGTAGGAGGATTGCTGGATTGAACATTGGTCTATTTTTAGTTCTTTGAGGAATCTCTGTACTGCTCTTCATAGAGGTCATACTAATTTACATCCCACCAGCTATTTATAAGTGTTCCATTTTCACATCATTTGTGTCAGCATCTGTTGTTTCTGGACTTTTTAATAATGGCCATTCTGGTAATAATAATGTGGTTTCTCACTGTGGTTTTAATTTATATAATTTATATTTCCCTGATGATTGATGCAGGTTTTCATACTTGTTGGTCATTTTTATATCTTTTTGTAAATAATGTCTGTTCATGTATATTTTCTACTTTATTTTGAGGTGATTTTTTTTCTTGCTAATTTTTTTAAGTTATTTATAGATTCTGGATCTTCACCCTTTGTCTGATGCATAGTTTGGAAATACTGTTCTTCCATTCTGTAGGTTGTCTGTCTCTTCTGTTGATTATTCTCTTTGCTTGGCAGAAACACTTTAGGTTCCATTTTATTAATTTTTGTTGTTGCATTTGCTTTGGAGGCCTTAGTAATAGGTTCTTTGCTGAAGCTAATGTCCAGAATTTTTAGGGTTTCAGGTCTTACATTTAAGTCTTTAATCCATCTTGAATTAATGTTTATATGTATATATGACGTAGATGTGTATATTTTGTATAAGAGATAGGAGTTCAGTTTTATTCTTCTGCAGCTAGCTGTTTGGTTTTCCCCGCACTATTTACTGATTTGAGTACCCTTAGTCTCTGTATGTTTTTGCCCACTTTATCAAAAATCAGATGATGGTAGCTATGTTGCTTTATTTCTTGGTTCTCTATTCTGCTCCATTGATCTATATATTTACCTTTCTACCAGTCTCATGATGTTTTAGAAACTATAGGCTTGTAATATAATTTTAAGCCAGGTTAAGGGATGGTACCAGATTTCTTCTTTTATGTTAAGATTTGTTTGAATATTTTAGCTCTCTTTTGATTCCATATGATGTTTAGGATTATTTTTCTAGAATTGTGAAAATCATGTTATGTTAAAGAGAACTTCATTGAATATATAATTTTTTTGACAGTATGGACATTTTTCTATCTTTCTTTCTTTTTTCTATTGTTGGGGATTCATTGAGGGCATAAGAAACCATATTACACTGATTGCATTTGTTAGGTAAGGTCCCTCTTACAATTGTGTTTTCCCCCAAAAGGTGTGACACACACCAAGACCCCACCCTCCTTGCTCCTTCCCTCTCTCTGCTTTTCCTTTCCCCACACCTCCCTCATTCTTTCTCTCTCTGCTCTCCCCTTCCCTCACCCCCACTGTGTCATTAATTGTCCTCATATCAAAATATAGTACATGGGATTCATGCTTCTCCATTCTTGTGATGCTTTACTAAGAATGATGTGTTCCACTTCCATCCAGGTTAATACAAAGGCTGTAAAGTCTCTATTTTTCTTAATGGCTGAATAGTATTCCATAGTGTACATATACCGCAGTTTGTTAATCCATTCCTGGGTTGGTGGGCATTTAAGCTGTTTCCACATTTTGGCGATTGTAAATTGAGCTGCAATAAACAGCCTAGTGCAAGTGTCTTTTTTTTTGAGACAGAGCCTCAAGCTGTCACCCTGCATAGAGTGCTGTGGCATCACAGCTCACAGCAACCCCCAATTCCTGGGCTCAAGCAAGTCTCCCGCCTCTGCCTTCCAAGTAGCTAGGACTACAGACGCCCACCACAACGCCCAGCCATTTTTTGGTTGCAGCCATCATTGTTGTTTGGTGGGCCCAGGCTGGATTCAAACCTGCCAGCTCAGGTGTACGTGGCTGGTGCCTCAGCCCGTTAAGCCACAGGCACTGGAGCCAAGTGCAAGTGTATTTATGATAAAAGGATTTTTTTCCTTCTGGGTAGATGACCAGTAATGGGATTGCAGGATCAAATGGGAGGTCTATCTTGAATTTTTTAAGAATTTTCCATACTTCCTTCCAAAAAGGTTGTATCAGTTTTCAGTCCCACCAGCAGTGTAAAAGTGTTCCCTTCTCTCCATATCCACACCAGCATCTGCAGTTTTGAGATTTTGTGATGTGGGCCATTCTAACTGGAGTTAGATGGTATCTCACGGTGATTTTAATTTGCATTTCTCTAATAATTAAGGATGATGAGCATTTTTCATATGTTTGTTAGCCATTCATCTGTCTTCTTTAGAGAAGTTTCTATTCATGTCTCTTGCCCATTGATATATGGGATTGTTGGCTTTTTTCATGTGAATTCTTTTGAGTTCTCTATAGATCCTTGTTATCAAGCTTTTGTCTGATTCAAAATATGCAAATATCCTTTCCCATTGTGTAGGTTGTCTATTTACTTTGGTTGTTGTCTCCTTAGCTGTACAGAAGCTTTTAAGTTTAATTAAGTCCCATTTGTTTATTTTTGTTGTTGTTGCAATTGCCATGGCAGTTTTCTTCATGAAGTCTTTCCCCAGGCTGATATCTTCCAGTGTTTTTTCTATGCTTTCTTTCACGGTTTTTGTTGTGTCCTACCTTAAATTTAAGTCCTTTATCCATCTTGAATCAATTTTTTTTTGCATGGAGAAAGGTGAGGGTCCAGTTTCAGTCCTTTACATGTGGATATCCAGTTCTCCCAGCACCATTTATTGAACAGGGAATCTTTCCCCCAAGGTATGTTCTTGATTGGTTTATCGAAGATTAGGTGGTTGTAAGATGTTAGTTTCATTTCCTTGTTTTCTATTCTATTCCAAATGTCTATGTCTCTATTTTTGTGCCAGTACCATGCTATCTTGACCACTATGGCTTTGTAGTACAGCCCAAAGTCTGGTATGGTGATGCCCCCAGCTTTGTTTTTATTACTAAGAACTGCCTTGGCTATGTGGATTTTTTTCTCATTCCATATAAAATGCACAAGCATTTTTTTTCAAATCTTGAAAGTACAATGTTGGTATCTTAATTGGGATGGCATTAAATAGGTAGATTGCATTGGGAAGTACAGACATTTTAACAATGTT
>CAUYON010056670.1:0-10895 GCA_963573935.1 Arctocebus calabarensis
GTAGAGACAGAGTCTCACTTTATTGCCCTTGGTAGAGTGCCGTGGCGTCACACAGCTCACAGCAACCTCCAACTCCTGGGCTTAGGCGATTCTCTTGCCTCAGCCTCCCGAGTAGCTGGGACCACAGACACCAGCCACAACGCCTGGCAATTTTTTTTGTTGCAGTTCAGCCAGGGCTGAGTTTGAACCCACCGCCCTCGGTATATGGGGCCAGTGCCCTACCCACTGAGCCACAGGCACCACCCCCACAGATAATTATCATAATATAACTGTAAGTGCATTTTTATGAAGATTTGGCAAAGTTTCATCTGATGATGAAATATATATACGGAAGGTACCAAAAAGTGTATACACATTTTTAGAAAGGAAAAAACTGTATTGAAGTTCTTATACTCAAGTCACATTTGACTTCTACAATGACAAGAGACACAAGGTACAATATACAAGATAACAAATGTTATCAGCATATATTATTACAATTCTAACACAGTTTTTTTCCTCTCTTGAAATGTATGTACATTTTTGGTACCCTCTGTGTACATATTCTTTCATAATATTAAAGAAGTCCAAAGGATCCTTGGACTCCCTATGTTTAAAGAATTTCAAGTAATTTTTGTTCTGAGACAGAAAAATGTAATCCTCGGGTGGTTTAGAATTCCTCTGGGGGTGATTTTTGGCATCATTGGAAGTTACTGCTCCGCATGACAGAAATGTCCCATGACAGAAGTTCCATACTAAAACATTCTGGTCTTGATTCAGTAACATAAGGAGGCTTCTTGTATCTACATTAAAACACCAAAATACATAATATCTATCTATTTATCTATACAGAAGCTGAACAAAGCAAAAGAACACTTATTTTTGATAAGTGACAGGAGGCCAGGCTTCAACAAGTGGCCCACTGACAGTGTTCCTTACCCAGGCGCGCTTGGTGGGTGGGTGATGTTTATTAAATAGCATAGTTGGCTTTGGGATGTGAAGAAGAAGAAGAAAGAGGAGGAGGATAGAGAAAGAGAAAAAGTGACTTGGCGCCTGTGGCTCAACGGGCTAAGGCGCCAGCCATGTATACCTGAGCTGGTGGGTTCGAATCCAGCCCAGGCCCACCAAACAATGACGGCTGCAACCAAAAAATGGCCGGGCGTTGTGGTGGGTGCCTGTGGTCCCAGCTACTTGGGAGGCAGAGGCAGGAGACTCGCTTGAGGCCAGGAATTGGAGGTTGCTGTGAGCTGTGATGCCACAGCACTCTATCCAGGGTGACAGCTTGAGGCTCTGTCTCAAAAAAAAAGAGAGAGAGAGAAAGAAAAAGAAAAGGACAAAAGGAAGAAAGAAGAGGGGTAGGAAGAGAGAGGGAGAAGAGAAAGAAATGGAAGGAAGGGGACAGAAGAGAGGAAGCAGAGAAGGGAGAGGAGGGGGAGACCTTGGCTTTTGCTTCCGATAATTCTGATGACATTACATAAGAAAATGATGCTCTTTGGAAGAGTTGCCATAAACACGGCCAGAAAGATTTCTTCCCGAATATCCCAATAAAAAAACCTCCCCACATCACTGCCTCCAGAACCTTCCAACATGCGGAATCGGAGACTGTTCCCCACTCAGCACGCAGAGGGTTAGAGCTAGTGGGGTGTGTGTGACTAGAACCTGGGACGTGATCAGTCCAGATGTTAGGGGGGGCCTGGACCCTCTAGCAGCTGGCCCACTGTCCCTTCCAAAACTATGTCCGCTGCTTCGTATACTTTTTGGAATATCTGAAATATCTCAACAGCTGGATTCCATGTCTTTTCTTTTGGGGTATAATAATACTCCATGGGGGAAAAAGTCAGAAGGTAAAAAGAAAGATGAACTTGAGACTAACAGACAAGGCTTTCCCTACAACACCTGTGTTCAAGTTGGCCCGGTAGACAACTCAGTGTTTCCCCTGTGGTCTGTGGAGCCGTCTGCACCCTTTTCACTTTCAGAGGTGACCCTGTGTGACAGGGCAAGTTAATTCACCTTTATGAGCCCCAGGTGCCTTGCTTGTAAGGTCAAGTGACTAATCCAAGTGGTCTACGTGAGAGTTCTTCCAGGCCTGTCCCTTTGACTTACTCCCCGGGAACGCTGTGTTCAAGCACGTGGGGATTGGCTGGACTTGCTTGTGGAGGTCATCCAAGCCCGATTTCCACTCAGCTTGGTCTGTGAATCCTACTTTTAAATTGGCCTGGGAACTTTGCCTCTAAAATTTACAACTGGATGGAATAAACCCATCAAGGGCAGCTAATTAGCGCAAACATCACTGCCAGCAATAACTTATGAAGGGAGTTCTGTAAGGAGAGAGGGAAAAGAGGGTCCCCAGACTATAAGAAAAGTTCCACTGATCTGGCACGTGGCTGAGGATGGGGAGGCAGGATGAAGGGCAGAAGGGGGACGGCTGAATCTTTTTCCCTGAGAAAGGTATGATTCCAAAGTGGAAATATACAAATAACCCCTGTGTCCCTCTGTTCAGAATGAACTTGGGCTAGGCCAGTCAGACACTTGCCTGGGCCCATTAGGGCCTCATGCCGTGACCCCAGAGATGTCACCCCTCCCAGGACGTCCTGCCCATTCCACCAGCCTGTCTCTGCTTGGCTGTTTGGCAAGTGATAGCATGACCTGATGAAGAAGGGTGAAGTGCGGACCAGGCCACTGCCACTGCTGTGGGTCTCGGTGTTTTCCAAGAGCTGCCGTTAAGCATGAGTGACCACAAGTTGGTGTGGGTCACGGTGCCCAGGCCATATTGCAGACACACTGCTGGTGGTGAGCTGGCACTGGCCCTAGACCGCTGGGCAGTGCACCTGTGCCTGCCTTCAAGTTCTGCTGTTCCCAGAGACCACCCCGGAGACGGCCCCGAGTATGTAGCAGTGAACCGAGGAAGAGGGAGTGCCAGTCTGGCTGCCCGCCGCAGTCTGCAGATGGAATCCACTGTGTTTGCTGCGATGGGGCTTTCACAGCGCCACGTTCCAGGGCTGAGCTGTAATTACCTTAAACACAGAGGGGCACGTAACCACGCCACTGTTTATGTGCCCAAATCAGTGCTCAGAGGAAGCTGCCTCTTAAACCTTAACTTTTTGATGTTACCTCGACATCGCCTGGTTATTTGCGCTGGATGTGATGACTCAAAGGCTCTGAAGTGGTGGAGCAGGGCCCAGCAGCCTGCCCACAACAGGCCCGTCCTGACGTCCTCATTGGTGCAATGTGCAAAGCCAGCTCCTCCTGGGGTGAGCCTTCTGCCTGTCTTTCTCTGACAGTGATGAACTGACACTGTGGGACCCACCAAGGCCAAGGTATTGCCTGAGTAAACTTCCTTAGCGTCACAAGCACATCAGATGCAAAGGACAGCGCCCCGATGACCTTTGTAACTCCGCCTGAATGTCCTGCTGCTCCACCCTGTAGGTTGCTCAGAAAGATGGGCGGACCTTCACAAAAGCATGGCAGTAAGGACGAAATCTATGGGATTGGATGGTATTACTTACAGAGCCTTGGATCCCCAAATGAGAGACGCTGTACACACCGATTGATTTCTCAAAAAGTCTTAGTGTGTAAAACCAAAACAATGCTCTTTAAGAAGACAGAAAAACACACGACAGAACCTTCGGCGTGACCCCTGTAAGTAGGTCAGAGTGACTGCCCTACTTCGAGACTGGGAAATATATTCTACCAGGCCTGGCTGGAGCAGGGAAGGTGCAAAAATTGGAACTGAAAGCTCCCTACTTGGGTGCAGCCTGTGTGGTCACAGGGGGGACCTTCATAAATAGGGTGATCGTGTTGTTTATCGTCCAAACCAGGGCTGTATTTTGGGATGAAAAGGTCATCATTAAAATGTAAACAAGAATGCCAGGCATAACCTGGGAATGTTCTGGCAAACGAAGACTGATATCCAAGCTGTTCTCATGCAGCCCTCATCAGTGGAACCACGTCTGGGGGAACCACAGAGCTGATAAAGTGCAAACCTCAGGCCCTCACCTGCTTGGGCCCCTGTGAGTGGGGCGTGGCTGGGACCTGTCAGATGTTGAAGCAGAGCAGAAGCCAGATTGCAAACAGGAAGTGTTTCTAGGTGAGCCTTTCTGGTAACTCATCTAAAGGTATTTTAGGCAAAATCCTAAATCTCTAAGCCTTCTACAACCTGCTATGATTTCTTTCCTTGCTGTAAGTAATTATTCATTCTTGTACTTAATTTCACATATAATGTTTTATTCTTTTTCTTAAAGAGCATCTCCCTCCCAGTGTCCTCGCCCTGTAACCCCTCACCACCACCCCCCAAATTGTAAAAGCTTCAGGCTCTACACGTTGTGTTAAGGGCTCCTGATTAGGTGGGGCGGTCTAGAGGGAGAAGTAGGAATCCGTGTCATTCCAGTAGGGTGCCAATCAAGCTATTTCTAACCCTTACTACATTTATGTCAATGAAAATAGATTAAAATGATCACTAAAGGCAGACCTAGAGAAGAAAATAAATCTCCCAGCTGGAACTGAGGGTCACAGATACGAGAAAGGGGGAAGCAGTCGTCCTGACTCCTGGTCTTTGATTATAGAATGAAATACAGATGGCGGTTTATTAGATGTTTGTGAGCTTCTAGGCCTTTCAGCGTATCCACCAGTGGACTCGTCTTCTGCCCTGGAGCTTCACTCTGAGACAACCCTCCACTTGCCCCCAACTCATATGCCCAATACACCCTCAATTTAATTTCCAGAGTGTTTGCCCTTATTCCCAGTACCCAGACGATTCATCCCAAATCGAGCTTTGGGAGCTCTTCAATCTAATTCCTTCTCCGTGGCTTTGATATTTGTCATAAGATTCTCAGTTTTCTCGAATATACAATAAAAATGAATAGGCCTGGGGGGGGTGGCTCACACCTGTAATCCCAGCACTCTGAGTGGCTGAGGCAGGAGAATTGCTTGAGCTCAGAAATTCGAGACCAGCCTAAGAAAAATTGAGACACTGTCTCTACTAAAAATAGAAAAAAAAAAAAAAAAAACAACTAGGTGGGTGTGGTGGCACCTCTAGTCCCAGATACTCAGGAAGCTGAGGTAAGAGGAACTTTTGAGTTCAAGAGTTTAAGGTTGCTGGCTCGGCGCCTGTGGCTCAAAGGGCTAAGGTGCCAGCCACGTACACCTGAGCTGGCGGGTTCGAATCCAGTCCAGGCCCGCCAAACAACAATGACGGCTGCAACTAAAAAATGGCCGGGCGTTGTGGCAGGCGCCTGAGATCCCAGCTACTTGGGAGGCAGGGGCAGGAGACTCGCTTGAGCCCAGGAATTGGAGGTTGCTGTGAGCTGTGATGCCACGGCACTCTATCCAGGGTGACAGCTTGAGGCTCTGTCTCAAAAAAAAAAAAAAAGAGTTTAAGGTTGCTGTGAGCTATGATGCCATGGCACTCTACCCACAGTGACAAAGTGAGACTCTTTCTCAAAAATAAATAACATGAATATCAGCTGTTCTTCAAAAAAATAAGAAATCAAATTTTAAAGTCAACTGGCCTTTACAAACATGTTAAAGCCATACCTTAAGTGTGTGGAATGCTGGAAAGGGACAGGTGATGGTTCAAGCAAAACACAAATGATCTTGGTGGAATTCCTAATTATATTTTAAGAAGCGAAACGAGATTCTCACATTGCAGAATCTCTGCCTCAGTGAGTCGTGCGTTTCGAATGGGACCTGCCATCACGTTCCTTGACTGCTGATCAAGGAACAGCCTTTTAAGACGGACTCTTGAGATCCACAGGTCCGAATAGGTTAGGTCATGAAAACTGGAGCCTGCTGTCACTCTGATAGCTCAGCCCTCTTCCAGCTCTGTCACCTGTCATATTTCAGCAAAGGTCACACACTTTCTCATGCTTCCCTGCCTCTGGACATGCTGTTTCTCCAATTAGACCCCCTGTTTACGTCTTCTTGGCCTGGATGACTCCTCATCATTCTTCATAGTTCCTAGCTTTCCTAGTGGCAATTTCTGGAAGGCTTTCCGACCACAGCTGTCCCTTCCCATCGCCATAACTCCTTGTTCCACTAACACCGTGGACAGCGCAGGCTCTGCCTGTGTCCTGACCTGTCCTCCAGTCGTCTGCCTCTCCCAGTGAGTTCCCACTGTGAACGAGCCAAGTGTAGACAGTGGTTGCTATAGATGTAGTAGACATTCAATCAATGAATGAAATGAATGAAAGGAAGTCACCGTGTAGCAATTACAAAGCAAGAACTGAGGTTTAAGGGCTCTGGAAATAGATTCAAAAAATTTCCTATGAAACTTACCCTAGTGTTTACCAACTCAGAAACAGTAGCCCTCACTGGAACATCAGTCGGTAATATAAGTTGAAGACTAGAGTGGCTCACGCCCAAAATCTTGGCACTTTAAGAGGCAGAAGTGGGAGGATCACTTAAGTTCAGTAGTTTGAGATCAGTCTGAGCAACATAGCAAGACCTCATCTCTACCAAAAAAATAGAAAAATTAGCTGAGCATGGTGGCAGGATGGAGGGCAGGAGGATCACTTGAGCGATTTGAGGCATTTGAGGTTGTAGTGAGCTATGATGACATCACTGCATTCTAGCCTGGGCAATAGATGAGATGAGACCCTGTTTCAAAAATAAATAAATAAAATTGGATAAGGGAAATTCCAAGGGTCTGGGAGACCCTGAGTAGAATATAAAAGGGTAAATTAGGTTTTCTCTAATTTCTGAAGTTTCCTCCTCTTTCATTCCTGACAATTGCTTACTTCCTAAAAGCAAGATGGATTTGCTTGTTATCTGGTGTGTTATCCATTGTGGGATAGGTACACAGCTTTGTCTTTTATATAACAGCCTTTGCAAGGCCCTGCTTAGCCAGGGGACGAGATCATTGCCTCGGGCTGCCATTGTGCAGCCCCAGAGTCCAGGGAGATGCTTTCCACTTGCCCTTCTCCACTGCAGGCTGAGAGAGCTAACCACCAGCACCAAAGCTTTTGTGTTCAGCAAATTAGTAAGATGAAGTTTTTTCACCTCTCCAAATTAGAGCTGAGGGGGGTTGGGAAAATTTGTCTGGAGGGCTAGCTTTCTTCTTAAAGTGCACTAAAATAAGTGTTTGCCTTAATCGTGTGCAAATTAAAAGGAGTGTTTAAACACATTGGAAATTTGTAATGACAATAAAAAGTTACATGGTATCTAGAAACCAGGCTTGAAATCCCGTAAAGACCGTTAACACCAACTTTCCTGGGATACTAGAAGACAGCAACATTGTCCGAATTTTAACACAACACAATTTACTGTTCATGCGTCTTCACAGTATAAATCAGAAGGTGATAAAAACAGCACAGTTTGAGGGCATCTTCATGCCCCAAATCAGTATTTTGTTTCTTTTTATTTTTTTGCCTGGGGCTGGGTTTGAACCTGCCACCTCCGGCATATGGGGCTGGTGCCCTACTCCTTTGAGCCACAGGCACTGCCCCCAAATCAGTATTTTGAACACTCGGTTTATAACTTCCAGCACTGTGCATATTCCTAACTGGACGAAATGTGTGTGTGTTGGGGAAGGTGATGATGTGTGTGGGGGGGGAGGCTTTCATATTTTTCTCATTTAGCAGAAACAAATGCAGAAGAGGTTCATAAATCTCCACTGCTGCATTTTCAGAGTATTGCAACTGAAAACAGACTCGAAAATTCTGATTTTATTTGTCCCGTGATCCTTCTGGGGTTTCCCCTTGTTCTCTTTCTTCTTTAACAATGGCTAAAGACAGGACGCAGGACCGAGTAACTCTGGCCTGGCCCTTGACTGGCTCTGAATTTCTTTAGTGGCACAAAGATAAGGTGAACTGCAATGGCCTTCGAATCTGCTCCCCCAGCCCAGACCTTGTGCTCTCTGTTTCTGATTCAGCAGGCTCGTCCCAAGTGCCAGGTCTTTGCAGAATGCTATTCTCTCCCTTCTCTTCATGTCCAAACCTTACCTTGTATCAGGTCCCCCGGGTCTCACTCCGTTTGAAGACGCTTCCCCCATTTCTCTTCAACTCACGTTGGCTGCTCCCTTCTCTCAGTTCCCCCAACACTTACTGAGCCTCCCTCGTCTCTTTTCTGAATTGTGAGACCCTGAAGAACAAACTCCAGGTCTTACTGGGAGGAAGGGGTTGACATACATACCCTATGTTCCTGCTGGTATTAAATAAGTAAGACAAACACTTGTTCAAGGAGCCAAGAGGACATCATCTAACCTTGGCTTCACAGGGCTCGATGGGCAGCACGCGGACTTTGAATCCGACAGAAGTTTTCTAACCTCCCTGGCCCAGTTGTGCTTGTTTGTTTGTTTGTTTTCCAGTCTTCTTTCCCCATAAATAGGAATAAGAGCATCTACTTTGCCGAGTTATCAGGATTAAAAATAACAACTGCGGAATGCCAAGTACAAAGCCTTCTGTGTCGACGTCTGCCAGTGAATCGAAGTTGTCGTTGTTCGTGCACCGACTGCGACCTGGAGGAGAGCTATCCTGCCAAACATCCAGGCGTTTAGATTCATCTGATCGAGGAAAAATAAAAAATGACTGCGTAACATTATCTGAACTCATGACCAGAGGCCTTGTGTCGCGGGCTTGCTGGGGGACTTTTCCTTTATTTGCCGTCCTCAGGCTCAGGACCGGGGGCTTCCACACATGAAAGCGGCAGCAGCTACATCTCGTAAGGGAAGGTCTGAGGCCATGTCCCGCGCGTCTCTCCTCCAATCGTGCTTCTTCCTTGCTATTTTGCTTGATATCAGATTAAGAAGACAAACAATTCTAAGATGTACCCAAGGGAGATCTTAAAGGAATTTGCTACATGATAATTTACCCTGAGTCGAATGACTGGTTTTAGTCGTGAAAGCACGTGTGCCGTGCGACTGTGTTCTGGGTCTGTCATCCTGTCTGTCTTTTCCTCAGTGACACAGATGCCAAAACCTTTGGATTAAATGTAGTAAACAAAATTGCACCTTAAGCGGCTCTAATTACCCAGTTACTCAAACACAAATGGTTCTTTGACTTTCAGCTACTCCCGTGATTTCCAGCAAATGAAGAGTCTGGGATGTTCTGGCTGTCTGGAGAGCCCATAGCTGGAGTGCAGGTGAGTGCCCGCGGCCGGCCTCAGTCCTCTCTGGACTTCACCATTTGTACAACTGGAGGTGACCATTTTTGAAAAAAGTGTATTATCATGAGGTCTATTTGGATGTGTAGAGCGGGATGGTAGACACTGGCTTTGCAGCCTTGGGTCTTGGTTATGCCACTCAGCAGCTGTCACGTGAGCAGAGACCCCGTGATGTCTTCTTTCACTCATTAACATAGAGGTAATTATACCTACCTCATAGGGTCACTGTGAAGATGAAATAATGTTTTTGGAACATAAGTACTCAGTAATTATTAGCTATTATTTGTGAAGTACTATGTGCTTTAGGGCGGAAATATAATTCAAAATCTAAATGATTCAGCTGGTGGTGAGGCCTGTGAGAGTATTTTCAGTTTTAGGTAGGTTTTAGGTAGGCCTCACAGGGCTCCCTCTCTCTTGATAATCCTACTCTCAAATACTGAGGCCGTTATTAAAACATTAAGTCCTTGGCTCGGTGCCTGTGGCTCAATGGGCTAAGGCGCCAGCCATGTGCACCTGAGCTGGCGGGTTCGAATCCAGCCTGGGTCCGCCAAACAACAATGACGGCTGCAACCAAAAACTGGCCGGGCGTTGTGGCGGGCGCCTGTAGTCCCAGCTACTTGGGAGGCAAAGGCAAGAGAATGGCTTAAGCCCCAGAGTTTGAGGTTGCTGTGAGCTATGACACCACAGTATTCTACCCAGGGCGATAGCTTGAGGCTTTGTCTTAAATTAAAAAAAAAAAAAATGTAAATTGAAAATTAATACTTTTTAGCTTCTTAAATATATGTGAATGAAACCTAGAAAAGGCTTTGTATAAGTGATTGAAACACAATGACTGGAAGAGAGGGTTTTTCTTGGCTTGACATATGGCACGGAGTGGCTAAGCCACATCAGAAGAAAGTCCACCCAGATAGGACATCTGAGGGACCACCAGGTGGAGGGCACAGCCCTGAGGTCAGCTCAGACCGGGCAGGAGTGGGGGAGGGGCAGAGACAGACTGCAGGAGAGGACAGGAGACGGCAGGTGGGGCCAGCGGGGTGTTGGTTCCCAAAGGTCAAACTTCCATTCTGGAGGCTCCAGATGGGGCGGCTCTGGCCTGCACGTCATTTCCTGGTGTGCTTTGGCTCTGCGGACCCTTCCCTGCACCTCCCCTTGGCTCACTGCTCCCTGCCTTACCTACTTAGAAAGCTGGGGCACTGGGGCTGTTTCCCATCAGAGTCTCAGAACAGTGAACCCCGTCATCCCTCAGCATCTTCAGGAGACTATCCCAGGAGTGCCCCCCGCCCCCACTCTCAGATACCAAAATGCTAGGATGCTCAAGTCCCTGGCATAAAACAGCATAGTACTTGTAGATAACCCATGCACGTCATGTACACCCGATATACGCTAAATCATCTCCAGAGTACTTATGATGACCGATACCGGGGAAATACTACGTAAATAGTTGCTATATTGTATTGTTTAGGAAATAACAACAAGAAAAACAGTCTACACGTGCTCAGTATAGATACAATTTTTTTTTTTTTTGAGACAGAGCCTCAAGCTGTCACCCTGGATAGAGTGCCGTGGCATCACAGCTCACAGCAACCTCCAATTCCTGGGCTCAAGCGAGTCTCTTGCCTCCGTCTCCCAAGTAGCTGGGACTACAGGTGCCCGCCACAACGCCTGGTCATTTTTTGGTTGCAGCCGTCATTGTTGTTTGGCGGGCCCAGGCTGGATTCGAACCCGCCAGCTCAGGTGTACGTGGCTGGCGCCTTAGCCGATTGAGCCACTGGCGCCGAGCTGAGATACAATTTTTTTTACCAAATATTTTCCATTCTTGG
>CAUYON010056673.1:0-18385 GCA_963573935.1 Arctocebus calabarensis
ATGCCCGTGGGGTCCCGATTGGAAGACTTTAGACTTAACCTGCAAGATAGTGGACAGATTAAAAGTCCCGTCCTGGGGCCAGCCGACATCAAAGGTCGGCCACTCAGAGGAGCAGAAAGTCTGCCAGCGGCCTTTCCGCACCTCAACCAAAAGGTTGTGTGCCCGGGCCTTGACGTCCGCCCAATGATCTAGAGTCAGGGAAAGAGGAGTGGTTAATTGTTGGCCCATGGTTGTGGACTGAAAGAGCCACACGCAAAGGGCGAGAAGACACACACAGGTAAACGAAACACAAACAGACAAAGACGAGCCACGCAGGGAAATGACGGCGCCACAAAACTGAAACTGAATCAGACGGCCAGGAAGGCCCAGAGGCAGATTTGAGGAGACTGGCGGAATTGTCAGTCGCCCCCCCAAACGGCAAAGGGACCCAGTCTAAAACAGAGTAAGATGAGGGAGTCAGAATAACCGCGGCTGCCCTCTCAAAAACAGAGTCAGATGAGGGAGCCGGAACAAACGCAGCCACCCTCTTAAAAACAGAGTCAGATGAGGGAGCCGGAACAAACGTGGCTACCCTCTCAAAAACAGAGTCCCTAAGCCAGTAAACCGTGATCACCAAGACGTCTCTCGGGATCAAGGGTGGAGAGTGTCGGCACGTCTGCCCCTCTCTGAACCCTGAGATTCGGATGGACGGTGCATGTCCCAGAAGCAGAATAACAACTAGACAAACAAGACAGGAGACACAAAGAGACAGGACTTAGTGCCGAGCCCGGACTTACCTCCGACCGTGGAGTAGGTGAAAGCCTCTGGGTGGGGGGCCGCTCTATCCCAGACGAGCCCCCAAATGTTGGACCCAAATCGGGGTCCAGCTAGGATGGGCACCCCCAAGGAAACAGTCACCAACTCTCGAGTCGATGCAAAAGCAAGAGGTAGTTTATTTCTGATGCGTCAGGGTCCCTTAGCCGCTCGGGGGAAGGACCCCATTTGGCTGTTACAGGCTGGTTTTTAAACTTTGGAGGGGCTGACAACCAGGATGCAGGCTGTTGGGGCAGGGCCAGACTTTTTCCATGGCTTTGGGGATTCCTGGTTTGGGGTGATAGGAAAAAGGGGGGTTACTTCACACCCTCAGTAGAGTGCCGTGGCATCACACAGCTCACAGCAACCCCTAACTCCTGGGCTTAGGTGATTCCCTTGCCTCAGCCTCCCGAGTGGCTGGGACTACAGACACCTGCCACAACGCCCAGCTATTTTTCTGTTTTGCAGGTTGGCTGAGGTCAGATTTGAACCCACCACCTTCAGTATATGGGGCTGGCGCCCTACTTGATGAGCCACAGGCGCCACCCAAAATTGCTGAAATTTTTAGAATGACAGAGAACCAACTTATTTTTATTTTTTTTTTTTGAGGCAGAGCCTCAAGCTGTCACCCTGGATAGAGTGCTATGGAATCATAGCTCACAGCAACCTCTAATTCCTGGGCTCAAGCGACTCTCTTGCCTCTGCCTCCCAAGTAGCTGGGACTACAGGCGCCCGCCACAACACCCGGACATTTTTTTTTTTGCAACCATCATTGTTGTTTGGCAGGTCCGGGCTGGATTCGAACCTGCCAGCTCAGGTGTACGTGGCTGGCGCCTTAGCCCGCTGAGCCACAGGCACCGAGCCGCAACTTATTTTTTTATATTGTTTTTTTTTAATTTTATTTATTATTTTTTTTTTTGAGACAGAGCCTCAAGCTGTCACCCTGGATAGGATGCTGTGGCATCACAGCTCACAGCAACCTCCAATTCCTAGGCTCAAGGGAGTCTCCTGCCTCCGCCTCCCAAGTAGCTGGGACTACAGGTGCCCGCCACAACGCCCGGCCATTTTTTGGTTGCAGCCACCATTGTTGTTTGGCGGGCCCGGGCTGGATTCAAGTCCACCAGCTCAGTTGTATGTGGCTGGCACCTTAGCCCGCTGAGCCACAGGTGCCGAGCCAATATTGTTATTTTTTTTAATTTCTGCCTTTTAGCCATGTATTTATTTATTTATTTATTTATTTAGCAGGCCCAAGGCAGGTTTGAACCTGCCATCACTGCTACATGGTGCCGGCACTCTAACCACTGAGCTACGGGCTCCCCCCATTTTTTTTTTGTTGTTGTTGCAGTTGCCATTGTTGTTTAGCTGCCCCAGGCAGGGTTCAAATTGCCAGCCTGGGTGCATGTGGCCGGCGCCCTACCCACTGTGCTACTGGTGCTGCCCCTTTTTTTTTTTTTTTTTGAGACAGAGTCTCACTTTGCTGTCCTTGGTAGAGTGCCATGGTGTCACAGCTCACAACAACCTCCAACTCTTGGGCTCAAGTGATTCTCTTGCCTCATCCTCTCAAGTAGCTGGGACTACAGGTGTCCACCACAATGCCCAGCTATTTTTAGAGATGAGGTCTCTCTGGCTCAGGCTGGTTATCAACTCATGAGCTCAGGCAATCCACCTGCCTTGACTTCCCAAGTGTTAGGATTACAGGCGTGAGCCACCACACCCAGCCAACTCATTATTTTGAAATAATGGGACAAGGCCAACACCTTGATCTGTAACACTCTTTACACTGGCAGCAGGATCAGCGTCATCTCCAAGGCAGAGATCTGCTACAAGGGCATCCTCTACATCATTCAGACAGAGAACTCCACAAACGCTCTCGCCAAATTTCAGTTCTTTAGTGCAGAAGACAGACCAAGAGATTATCCAATACCATCTTCAGATAAAGTCTTTGAATACGTTATTTTCTTTTTCTTTTTGGAGACAGGGTGTCAATCTGTTGCCCAGACTAGAATGTCGTGGCATCATAGCTCACAGCAACCTCAAACCCCTGGGCTTAAGTGATCCTCCTGCCTCAGCCTCTGAAGTAGCTGGGACTATAGGCGCCCTCCACAATGCAAGGCTATTTTTTTCTATTGTTAGTAGAGACAGGGTTTTTTTTGTTTTGTTTTGTTTTTTTGACAGAGTCTCACTATGTTGCCCTCAGTAGAGTGCCATGGCATCACAGCTCACAGCAACCTCAAACTCTTGGGCTTAAGCAATTTTCTTGCCTCAGCCTCCCAAGGTACTGGGATTACAGACACCCACCACAACTCTGGGCTTTTTTTTTTTTTTTTTTTTGCTTATAGTTGTCATTGTTGTTTGGCAGGCCTGGGCTAGGTTCAAACACACCACGTCCGGTATATGTGGCTGGCACTCTAGCCACTGAGCCAGAGAAAGGGTCTTGTTCTTGCTCAGGCTGGTCTCAAACTCCTGAGCTCAAGCAATCCACCTGCCGCGGACTCCAAGAGTGCTAGAATTACAGGTATGAGGCACGGCACCTGGCCCAAATATGTTATTTTTTGTGAGCCACCAAAACACAAGATTCTTTGCCTCAAGACCAGCTTTTTTTTTTTTTTTTTTGGCCGGGGCTGGGTTTGAACCTGCCACCTCCAGCATATGGGGCTGGTGCCCTACTCCTTTGAGCCACAGGCGCCGCCCTGATTCAATCTTCCCTAGGTTCATCTGCTTCTTCACTCCAACCTATAGGTTCTTATGAGATTTTTTGATAGAACGCTAATGTACAGTAGATTCAGTTCCAAGCCATTATTTGGGTAGCAGTTTGGTGCCGTTAATGTTGCTGGAAGCTCCTTGATATCCTTTGGAACAGAAACATAAAACTGTGGTAACTTATCCCAAAGTAGTGCAGTTAGTTCTGCCTTTATACAGGACACAAAATCTCTAAAAATAGTTATCTCAAGGTCAGTTAAGCCCTCAGTTAGACCCTTTGAGAAAAAGCCCAACCATGGAACAACCAGTACAGATTACCTCAGCCCACTTACACTTGCTTTAGCATCTACTGGGAGAAGTAACTCTGCATCAGTGAGGCCTTTGCCAAAAAGTAGTGGAGAATCAAGAGCACAGGCAAGCTGAAGTCATCGAGGTGAGGGGAAGATTTGGTTTTCAGTAAGATGGTCCAATGAAATTTGAGAAAGACTCTGACTTTGAAAGTGCAAATGCATAATTTAACAAGGAGGAGATGGGGCGGTGCCTGTGGCTCAGCGAGTAGGGCACCGGCCCCAAATGTCGAAGGTGGCGGGTTCAAACCCAGCCTCAGCCGAACTGCAAAATAAACAAACAAAAAAATAGCCAGGCCTTGTGGTGGGCGCCTGTAGTCCCAGCTACTGGGGAGGCTGAGGCAAGAGAATCGCCTAAGCCCAGGAGTTAGAGGTTGCTGTGAGCTGTGACGCCACAGCGCTCTACCCAGGGTGATAGCTTGAGGCTATGTCTCAAAAAAAAAAAAAAAAAGACTTTCAAGTGGCTGGGCACGATGTCTCGTGCCTGTAATCCTAGCACTCTGGAAGGCCAAGGCTGGTGGATTGCTTGAGCTCAGGAGTTCTAGACCAGCCTGAGCAAGAGAGACCTGGTCTCTAACAAAAACAGGCTCGGCGCCTGTGGCTCAAAGGGCTAAGGCGCCAGCCACATACACCTGAGCTGGTGGGTTCGAATCCAGCCCAGACCTGCCAAACACCAGTGACGGCTGCAACCAAAAAATGGCCAGGCGTTATGGCAGGTGCCTGTAGTCCCAGCTACGTGGGAGGCGGAGGCAGGAGACTCGCTTGAGCCCAGGAATTGGAGGTTGCTGTGAGCTGTGATGCCACGGCACTCTCTCCAGGGTGACAGCTTGAGGCTCTGTCTCAAAAAGAAAAAAAAATACAAAAACAAGGTGGGTTGTGGTGGGTGCCTGTAGTCCTAGCTATGCCAAAGGCTGAGGCAGGAGGATCATTTAAGACCAAGAGACTGAGGTTGCTGTGAGCTATGATGATGCCACAGCGCTTTACCCAGGGCAACAGAGACTCTGTTTCAATAAATAAATAATAAATGAATAAGTAAATAAATAAATAAGACTTTTTTTTTTCTGAGACAGCCTCAAGCTGTCACCCTGGATAGAGTGCTATGGCATCACAGCTCACAGCAACCTCCAATTCCTGGGCTCAAGAGAGTCTCTGGCCTCTGCCTCCCAAGTAGCTGGGACTACCAGCGCCCACCACAACACCTAGCCATTTTTTGGTTGCAGGCATCATTGTTGATTGGCCGGCCTGGGCTGGATTCAAACCCGCCAGCTCAGGTGTATGTGGCTAGTGCCTTAGCCCGTTGAGCCACAGGCACTGAGCCCGCCTGGCTATTTTTTGTTGCAGCTGTCATTGTTGTTTGGCAGGACAGGGCTGGATTTGAACCCATCAGGTCAGGTGTATGTGGCTGGCACCTTAGCCACTTGAGCCACAGGTGCCAAGCCATACTTTTATATTCTAAGAAAAAATTCATCAATGTGCATATACTCATTGCATATAAAGATGCTTATGTAGCAACGTTCAAATAACAAGAGTGGAACAAAGCATCCATCGAAAGAAAAGTTTAAATAATTGTGCCTAATTATTGAGATGGAATAGATGCCTTTAAAAAGAATGAGGTGAGTGGCGCTTGTGGTTCAGTGAGTGCCAGCCCCATATACAGACGGTGGTGGGTTCAAACCCACCCCAACCAAATTGCAACAAAAAATAGCCGGGCATTGTGGCGGGTGCCTGTAGTCCTTGCTACTCGGGAAGCTGAGGCAAGAGAATCGCCAAAGCCCAAGAGCTGGAGGTTGCTGTGGGCTGTGACGCCATGGCACTCTATAGAGAATGACAAAGTAAGACTCTGCCTGTAAAAAGAATTAAAATAAAAAAAAATAAAAAGAATGAGGTAAAACCTGGCTACACAGGAGAGTGAGCTAGAAGGAATGTTTGAATCTAGGAGTTCAAGACCAGCCTGGGCAATAGTGAGACCCTGGCTCTACCAAAAAAAAATTAGCCAGGCCTGGTGGCATGCACTTGTAGTCCCAGATACTTGTGAGACTGAGGTAAAACAATCACTTGAGCACAGAAGTCTGAGGTTGCACTGAGCTATGATTGTGCCAGTGCCCTATAGCCCAGGTGAAGAGTGAGTCTGTCTGAAAAAGAATGCGGTAAATTCTTTTCAGTGCGTATATATATCTAACACGTATTATTAAACAAACAAAAAAAAATCAAAGAAGATTGTGTATTGAATATCCTGTGGACAATTAAAAAGTAATAACATATAGGACATATTCCTGCAAATAATTATAAGTACATTAAGGGTAGGACAGGAAGGGCTTTTAGCTATTGTTTTAACTTTCATTTTTTAGAGACAGAGTCTTTTTTTTTTTTGAGACAGAGCCTCAAGCTTTCACCCTGGATAGAGTGCGGTGACATCACAGCTCACAGCAACCTCTAATTCCTGGACTCAAGCGAGTGTCTTGGCTCTGCCTCCCAAGTAGCTGGGACTACAGGCGCCTGCCACAACGCCTGGCCATTTTTTGGTTGTAGCCGTCATTGTTGTTTGGTGGGCCCGGGCTGGATTCGAACCCATCAGCTCAAGTGTACATGGCTGGCGCCTTAGCCCGCTGAGCCACAGGCGCCGAGCCGAGACAAAGTCTTAAGATGTCACCCTGGGTAGAGTGCTATGAAGTCACAGCTCACAGCAACCCCAAACTCTTGGGCTTAAGTGATTCTGTTGCCTCAGGCTCCCAAGTAGCTGGGACTACAGGCACCCACCACAATGCCTGGCTATTTTTTGTTGCAGTTGCCATTGTTTGCTGGGCCAGGCTGGATTTGAACCCGCCCGCCAGCTCCAGTGTACGTGGATGGCGCCCTAGCCACTTGAGCTATGGGTACTGAGCCTGTTATAAACTTTTAAACCATATACTGCATATTCCTTTTTTTTCCTGTTTTTTAAAACAAGTAGATTATAATCCATTTTTTTCCTTTGTTCTTTTCTGGTTATAAAAACAACAACAGGGCTCAGTGCAGTGGCTTAAATTCATACCTGATTATCCCACAGATTGCCTCTACAAAAAAATAAAAAACTTAGGATCAGTACCCTTACCTCAGTGGTAAGGGCATCAGCCACATGCATCGAGGCTGGTGGGTTCAAATCTGGCCCAGGACTGCCAAACGATAATGACGACAAAAACAAAATAGCTAGGCATTGTGGTGGGCACCTGTAGTCTCACCCACTTGGGAGGCTGTGGCAAGAAAATTGCTTAAGTCCAAGAGTTTGAGGTTGTTGTGAGCTGTGATGCCACAACACTCTATCGAGGGCAACACAGTAATACTGTCTCAAAAAAAGAAAAATAGAAAAATTAACTGGGTGTAGTGGTACCTGTAGTCCTAGATAGTTGGGAGGCTAAGGCAAACCAACAAAAAACTGTAAATGCTGGACAGCGCCTGTGGCTCAGCGAGTAGGGCGCTGGCCCCATATACTGAGGGTAGCAGGTTTGAACCCAGCCCAGGCCGAACTGCAAAACAAAAAAATAGCCGGGTGTTGTGGCAGGCGCCTGCAGTCCCAGCCACTCGGAAGGCTGAGGCAAAAGAGTTGCCTACATCCAGGACTTGGAGGTTGCTGTGAGCTATGTGATGCCACGGCACTCTACCAAGGGCGATAAAGTGAGACTCGGTCTCTATAAAAACAAACAAACAAACAAAAAGACTGTAAATGCTTCACTAGAAAGATTATTTTCCTTGCTCCAATGATCGGAACAGAAAATTATACTATGACTAAAACTCATTCACATTGTTGTGAATTTTGTACTTTAATGCTTGTTAGTATATAAAGGCTAGGAGTTGTTTCTTTCTACTTGAATTTTGAGTGTTACTAAATTGGACCAGGGAAAACTGAAGGGGAGGTCAGCTGGCTCCTGAGCCATCTCACCCTGACCAGTCTTCTTTGCTGCTCCCTTGGCCTCTTCTCTGTTAGACTACATTATCCAGAATTCCCATAGGAGTTATTAGGCAGTGAGGCTCTTGGGGAGAGGAGTGTCACACATACTGATATATTACTCACATAGAAGCTTCTCTTTTTGCAGGGTGTCTGATATAAAATCATCTCTTTCCCCCAAAGAGCTATTCAACAGGTATCGAGGTTTATTCTTCCAAACATGCTGATGTGTAGCAGAGTCTGGTAAACTGCCTCTCTGCCCTAAGAATAAGCAATTTTATTAAAGTTGCTCATCATATCTTAAAACATCTAGGTCAATACCAAACCACTACTACCTAAATCACCACTTCTTCTATCACCATTCACTACCACAGGCCTTTGCAATAATCATGTGCCACTTTTCAAGGAGCTTTCACGTTTCAACTTCTGTTAGGCATTAATTATCCCCATTTTACAATTGAGGAAACAAGAGAGCAAGCAGGAAGACCTGAGCAGCAGCCTGGTATAAGTAAACAAGAAAGGACTTGGAAGTCACAAAGACCTGGTAGCTTTGCCATGCCTGAAAGCTTTGAACCAAAATAGAAAATGCATCCTAGGCTGGGGCCCGTAGCTCAGTGGTTTGCGTGGCTGGCCACATATACCAGGGCTGGCAGTTTCAAACCCAGGCCCAGGCTTGCTAACAACATTGACAACTACAGGCTCGGCGCCTGTAGCTCAACAGGCTAAGGCGCCAGCCACGTACATCTGAGCTGGTGGGTTCGAATCCAGCCCGGGGTCGCCAAGCAACAATGACGGCTGCAACCAAAAAATGGCCAGACGTTGTGGCAAGCACCTGTAGTACCAACTACTTGGGAGGTGGAGCCAGGAGACTCGCTTGACCCCAGGAATTAGAGGTTGCTGTGAGCTGTGATGCCATAGCACTCTATCCAGGGTGACAGTTTGAGGCTCTGTCTCCAAAAAAAAAAAATGCTCCTAAACAAGGACTTTTAGACCTCTCCTTTTTCCCTACCACTCCAAGAGCAGGGAAGGAGGACTCTCTGAAATTTCCTTATCTAAGGAAACTTCTTTCCAAAAGAAAAGTAATTGTCTTAAGACCTCTACCCAAGAAATCTCATCAAATAATCAGGAAAAATTAACCACTACAGAAGAAAAGAAACTAAAAGTCCCATCCTGACAAAGTGAGACTCTGTCTCAAAAAAAAATAAAACAAGAAATCTCATCAAATAATCAGGAAAAATTAACCACTACAGAAGAAAAGAAACTAAAAGTCCCCTCCTGACAAAGTGAGACTCTGTCTCAAAAAAAAAAATAAATAAATAAATAAATAAAAGTTCCCTCCACACCCAGATAGACTTTTCTTTTCTTTTCTTTTTTTTTTTAAGAGACAGAGTCTCACTTTGTCACCCTTGGTAGAAATACTCTACCGCAACGCCCAGCTATTTTTTTTTT
This sequence comes from Arctocebus calabarensis, assembly GCA_963573935.1. Lineage (NCBI taxonomy): Eukaryota > Metazoa > Chordata > Mammalia > Primates > Lorisidae > Arctocebus > Arctocebus calabarensis. The sequence continues at coordinate 9,208 of CAUYON010056673.1, forward strand.
TTGAGACAGAGCCTCAAGCTGTCACCCTGGATAGAGTGCCATGGCATCACAGCTTATAGCAACCTCCAGCTCTTGGGCTTAGGTGATTCTCTTGCCTCAGTCTCCCAAGTGGCTGGGACAACAGGCATCCACCACAACGCCTGGCTATTTTTTTTGTTGCAGTTTGGCTGGGGCTGGGTTCGAACCTGCCACCCTCAGTATATGGGGCTGGCGCCCTGCTCACTGAGCCACAGGCACCGCCCAGATAAGACTTTTCAGCTATTCTGTGGGCAACTCTGAAAAAATTACCTGGAGACTATCTCCATAATAAGGTAATCTTTGTTCAGAGTGAAGTTCTGCCCCTCCCCTTCCTGCCACTTCTCCCAGAACCCAGAGGAAGTGTGTCCCAGAAAAGTTTGCCATTTTTCTTTGGGATCATTCATTTCCCCTGAAAAATCTTTGACTACACTTCACAAGTGCCTATACCACCCCCTTTCCCTCTCTCCTATGAAGAAAGTTATGTAAACTTCATCTGGCACTTTTGAGTTTCACATTTATGGGAATTCTCTGTCCACGCACCTATTCTAGTTGTATGCCTTTTTATCCTATTAATCTGTCTATTGTTAGTCAGCAGTCCTTCAGAGAGGACAGAAGGGAAGCTTTCCCTGGGTTCCTACAGCTGCCAAGAAAGCCTAACCTGGGTGAAGGCAAGTATCAGAATGGCAGTGGAGTACTGATGCCCAAAGCCACTTTGTCCTGTGGGCATTTGCTCAATCTAGCAAAAGAGCAATTAAGTTTTCGACAAATTAGTAATCACTTAAATGAAATACAGTGGTTCTTTTTTTTTTTTTTTGAGACAGAGCCTCAAGCTGTTGCCCTGGGTAGAGTGTCGTGGCATTACAGCTCATAGCAACCTCCAATTCCTGGGCTCAAGCGAGTCTCCTGCCTCTGCCTCCCAAGTAGCTGGGACTACAGGCGCCCGCCACAACACCCGGCTATTTTTGTTTGGGTTGCAGCTGTCATTGTTGTTTGGCGGGCCCAGGCTGGATTCGAACCCGCCAGCTCAGGTTTACATGGCTGGCGCCTTAGCCCGCTGAGCCATAGGCGCCGAGCCCAGTGGTTCTCTCTTAATCATGGTTTCCCTTTCTGGCCATTTTAGTTGACTGGGGGGTGGGGGGTCAACTGTGGTCTGAAAAGTAAATGGAAAGGTCCAGAAATAAGCAATTCTTAAAAGTTTTTTTTTACTGCACACCATTTGCTGTCTGTATACCACCCTTTTGTCCAGCATATCTATAATACATGTGCTATCTGCCTGTGAGTTACTTAGTACCTGTCACTGTTATCAGATCGGCTGGTATCATAGTGCTTATGTTCAAGTAACCCTTATTTTACCTAATAATGGCCTCAAAATGCAGTAGTAGAGATGCTGGCAATTCAGATATGCCAAAGAGACATTGTAAACTGCTTCCTTCAAGGGAAAAGATAAAAGTTCTTGACATAAGGAAAAAGTTGTCTGGTGAGGATGCTACATCCGCAGTAAGAATGAATCTTCTGTCCGTGCAATTGTGAAGAAAGAAAAAGAAATCTGTGCTAGTGTTGTAGTCACAACTCAAACTGCAAAAGTTAAGGCCATAGTGTACTTAGTTAAGGTAGAAAAGGAAATTTGTGGATAGAAAATATGAACTGAACCTTGTTATGACAGTAATTGAATTCAATACTATCTGTGGTTTCAGGTATTCACTGGGAGTCTTGGAATATATCCCCCGTAGATGGGGGAGAGAGACTATAGTGGTTAATAATAAAGTTTAATAAGCTTATTAGAGATATAAAAACCATTCCAATTTTAGGATACGCGCTGCTTGAAGCAAGCAAAGATAAAATCAATACTAAAAACTTGGCCAGCCGGGGGCACAGTGGCTCACACCTATAATCCCAGCACTTGGGAGGCTGAGGCAAGAGAACTGCATGAACCCAAGAGTTTGAGGTTGCTGTGAGCTAAGATGCCATGGCACTTTACCAAGAGTGACCAAGTGAGACTGTCTCAAAAAAAAAAAAAAAGGGCGGCGCCTGTGACTCATTGAGTAAGGTGCCAACCCCATATACCGAAGGTGGCAGGTTCAAACCCAGCCTCCGTCAGACCTCGGGCGCTGTGGTGGGCGCCTGTAGTCCCAGCTACTCGGGAGGCTGAGGCAAGAGAATTGCCTAAGCCCAGGAGTTGAAGGTTGCTGTGAACTGTGTGATGCCACGGCACTCCACTGAGAGCAATAAAGTGAGACTCTGTTTCTACAACAACAACAACAAAAAAATTGGCCACTCGCAGCAGCTCACGCCAGCATTTTAAGAGGCCAAGGCAGGGGGATCACTTGAGCCCAGGAGTTAGAGGTAGCAGGGGGCTATGATCACTATATTCCATCCAGGCACAGAATGAGACTTTGTCTCTAAAATAAAAGAAAAACAATTCCAATTTATTTCTATATACCAGCTATAAAATTAGAAAATTAAAATTTAGACTTGCACCTTTAATCCCGCATTCTGGAAGGCTGAGGCAAGTGGATTGCTTGGAGTTAGGAATTCAAGACAAGTCTGAGCAAGAGTGAGACCCCATGTCTTTATTAAAAACTGAAAAACTAGCTGGGTGTAGTGGTGCATACTTGTAGTCCCAGCTACTTGGGAGGCTGAGGCAAGAGGATTAGTCAAGCCCAAGACTTTGAAGTTGCTGTGAGCTGTGATGCTATAGCACTCTAGCCTGGGGCAACAGAGTGAGACTCTGTCTCAAAAGACAAAAACAAAAACAACAACAACAAAAAGCCATTAAAATTAAAAAAATTTAACATTTATAAAAAATAAAAAGATTAGGTGGTACCCGTAGCACAGTGGGTAGGGTACCAGCCACATACACTGAGGCTGGGCCCGGGCCAGCTAAAACAATGACAACTCCAACAAAAAAATAGCTGGGTGTTATGGGGGATGCCTATAGTCCCAGCTACTTAGGAGGCTGAAGCAAGAGAATTGCTTGAGCCCCAAGAATTTGAGGTTTCTGTGAGATGTGACACCACCGCACTCTAGCCAGGGTGACGGCTTGAGACTCTCAAAAAAAAAAAAAAAAAAAAAGTAAAATAAAATAAAAATAAAAAGATTAGTTGGCTGGGCGCAATGGCTAACGCCTGTACTCCTAGCACTCTGGGAAGAGCCACGTACACCTGAGCTGGCGGGTTGGAATCCAGCCCGGGCCCGCCAAACAACAATGACGGCTGCGACCAAAAAATGGCCAGGCGTTGTGGCGGGCACCTGTAGTCCCAGCTACTTGGGAGGCGGAGGCAAGAGACTCGCTTGAGCCCAGGAATTGGAGGTTGCTGTGAGCTGTGATGGCACAGCACTCTATCCAGGGTAAGAGCTTGAGGCTCTGTCTCAAAAAAAAAAAAAAGATTAACATAGCATACAATATGAAGTACTATGAAAAAAAAACTACATTTTGACCAAGTGCAGTGGCTTGCACCTGTAATCCTAACACTCCAGAAGTATGAGGCAGGTAGACTGCTTGAACTCAGGAGTTTGAGACCAGCCTGGGCAAGAGTGAGACCCTATCTCTACTAAAAATAGAAAAATTAGCCAGGCATTATGGCAGGTACCTGTGGTCCCAGCTACTCAGGAGACTGAGGCAAGAGAATCAATCCCTTGTATCCAAGAGTTTGAGGTTGCTGGGAACTATGATGCCACGAAACTTTAGCCTGGGGCAAGAGAGTGAGACTCTGTCTCAAAAAAAAAAAAACTGTACATATTTATCACTAAAGAAGATGTAAGTGAATGGAAATATGTACTATTTTCACAGATTGGAGAACCCACTATTGGATAATTGCCATTTCTTGTGAAATAACAATCTATAGATTCACTATAATTTCTTTTCTTTTTTGAGACAGTCTCACTTTGTCACCCTTGGTAGAGTGCCATGGCTTCATAGCTCACAGCAACCTCAAATTCTTGGGCTCAAGTGATTCTCTTGCCTCAGCCTCCCCAGTAGCTGGGGCTACAGGCGCCCGCCACAATGCCCGGCTATTTTTTAGAGACAAAGTCTCACTCTGGCTCAGGCTGGTCTTGAACCTGTGAGCCCAGGCAATCCATCCACCTTGGCCTCCTAAGTGCTAGGACTACAACCATGAGCTGCCACGCCCAGCCACTGCAATTTCAATAATTTTTTAAAATATCACAAGCCAATTCAAAGATTCAAGAATAGTCATGACACTTTTGAGAGAGTCTCACTTTGTCACCCTCGGTAGAGTACTGTTGTGTCATAGCTCACAGCAACCTCCAACTCTTGGACTCAAGCAATTCTCTTAGTCTCCCAAATAGCTTAGACTACAGGTGCCTGCCACAATGCCTGGCTATTTTTAGAGGCAGGGTCTTGATCTTGCTCAGGCTGGTCTCGAACTCGTGAGCTCAAGCAATAAACCCACCTCATTCTCCCAGAGTGCTAAGATTACATCATGTTTAGTCTTTAATCATGAGGCTTTTGAAGAACAAGGCAAAAAGATAGGCCAGGAGTGGTGGCATACACCTGTAGTCCCTGCTATGTGAGACCTGGAGTTCAAATCCATCCTGGGCAACGTAGTGAGACCCTGTCTCTCTCTTTTTCTTTTTTGAGACAAGGTCTCAGTCTATTTAGCCTGGGCTAAAGCGAAGTGATGTCATCATAGCTCACTGCAACCTCCAATGCCTAGGCTAAAGGGACCCTCCTGCCTCAGCCTCCCTAGTTGCCAGGACTGTCGGTGTGTACCACCACATCTGGCTAATTTATTTATTTTTTTTAGAGATGGGGTATTGCTATGTTGCCCAGGCTGGTCTTCAACTCCTGGCCTTAAGCAATCCTCTTTCCTTGGCCTCCCAAAGAACTAGGATTATAGGCATTTGAATCACTGTGTCTGGCCAAGACCCTGTCTCTTAAAAGAAAAAAAAGGTGGAAGGCATGCCTCTCCAGACACCACAATTATTTTAATGCCATGTAGTAATTACAAGTGGGTGATATTATGGCAAGGATAGACAAATAGACCAATGGTATAGAGCTGAGAAACAGATCTTTGTATAAAGCAACTCAGTCACTTAAGAGTGACATAGCAGATAAATAGGGAAAGGAAGAACTTTTCATCTAGCAGAACTATCCAAGCACGATTCTCCCAGTTAATGAAACAATTCACTTTAAGATCCCAGGATAGGTGATGTTAGGTAAGAACGCAGTATTACCTTTAAAGTAGCCATAATACCGAAGGTGATGGTACATAAAGTCTTCATAGGGATCAGGATGAGCCTGTTTAAGGAAAGGTCAACACTATCAGAATAGTCCTTTGAGACGATAATAAACCCTTAAACAGTACACAAGCATGTCAGGTCTGGTGGCTCAAACCTATAATCCCAGCACTTGGGAGGCCTAGGTGGTTGGATTGCCAGAGCTCACAAGTTCAAGACCAGCCTGAGGAAGAGTGAGACCCCATCTCTGAAAAACACTCTATCAAGGGTGACCAAGTGAGACTCTGTCTCCAAAACAAACAAACAAAAACAGAAAAGAAAAGAAAGTACACAAGCATTGATTGGACAGTGTACTTGAGAATTTCTAGAAACAAACCAAGACATTCATACACGTTATTGTATCTTGGGGATCAAGACCTCTAGCTACAAAATGGTGCCACCAGAATACCCCTTTTAATCTAGTACTGGATTTCTGTGGAGTTCACAGAGAGGGGTGTGTACCAACCTCCTGCTTCAGTTCTGTTTCCAATGCTGGGAACATGTTACTTCTGCATGGTATGATGAAGACCAGTCAGTGACACTGGCATCCAGATGCACCTCCTGCCCACTTTCCAAATAAGCAGGTGATTACGCAGGAGATGCTACAAGGCCAGAACAGGACAACTAAGAAAAACTGTTGGTGGCTCTTTTTCCTCCACCCTACATCCAGCTTTTCGCTTGAGGAAACCCTGCCGTCCCAGCCTCTCTGGTGGTTCCCTCCTCGAGCTGGGAGGCGCACCCGAAGTCAGGACGAGGGCCAAGGCCCCGCTTCCCTCCCCCTGAGAAGGGAGACGCGCGCCACCAGGATGCTACGGGAAGTGGAGCTGAGGGTAGGGGCAGGAGAGTCTCCGGGGACAAGGAAAAGAAGGGTCGGGGTTTGGGAGGGGGCCCTGAAAAGGGACTTTAGGGATTGGTCCCCAGCTGTTGGGCCCGGGGAGGTGGTGAGGTTTCAGATGGGTTGGAGGGAGTAGGGTAAGCAGAAATCTAAGAAGGCAGAGGAAAGGTACGACCACCTCCAAGCCCCAGCTTGTCCTGTGCAGCAAAGGGTGGGCCCAAGGCCAGCGGCAGCAGAGAAGCCTGGGCAAGGCGGGAAGCCGGCAGTGTACCAGGCAGAGGATTCGCCGCAGCGTTCACCCGCCACCGCTTTTCTGTGAGGGCCGGGGTAACCTAGCAACCGAGCAGGAAGCGGGAGGGTGGGGCAATCTGGCGTTTCCGGGGAGCTGGCCCCGCCCCCAAGGACGGAGAGGGGACCCTGGGCAGGTCAAGTGTGGCGGGTGACGGCGGTTTAGACTTAACTCTTCCTTCATACTTTACAGCCCTAATCTGGGGATCGAAATGGGATTGATGAGCACAATGCCAGCAGTCTTCAGCGTATTTCCCAGCTCGTTTGCAGTTCCTTAGCTTTAGGTAACTGCTAAATGCTTTGCTCCAAGGGAACCGCTTCCTGTCTTTCACCTCACATTTATTCTCTTCACACTATAGAGAGAAGGAAAAATTACCTTCTACGTTGAAAAATCAAGAAATGAAGTTAGCAAATAAATACCACGCAATTCAACTCATTAGTTTAAAAAAATTTAATTATATGCATAGAAATATACTGCAATAAAATTCAAACTATTGTTATCTTTGGTTAACTTTATATGACGGCAGCCATATCTATTACTTTTAGAATCAGAGTGGGAAAGAGAAAAGCTATAAAGCACCTTTATTTTTTAACACATTACATCATTTCCAGGACTTAAGTAGGTCAAATATTAAGTTAATGTTATAGAGTACAAACCAAAAATTTAAGTATACAGCACCTTCTGGTACTAGAGGCCTGTTTTCTAACCCTGCCCCACCAATCCCTCTCCATTCCTACCCAAAATCCCGCAGTTCTTTTCCTGAAAGAAGTTCAAATGGTTTGCACATGCCTTGCACTGTATTTGATTAGGAAAAAATAATTACGAATTGACTTAAAATAAGTCCTGGTTACATAATCAGGGGTTACCAGGCTTTGAAGAGCAAAAGGATAACCAATCAGAAGTATAAAAAAAGCTTTATTAGTGCATATATACAAATTTACAAGGTCAAAAACTGGAGAAATACAAACAGTTGCCTTTTCTTCAGTTTAAAGTGACTTTTACCTGATTGTGGTACCACTAGAATGTACAGGACAGTAGAATGCTTTTTAAATACTGGAATTTTATGGAGAAAATATTCACACAAAGAAAGGTAAACTTTGGACCAGGGTAAGACAACCAAGACACATTGATACAGAGTGACTTTTGCTGCACTTACTGCCACATACTCAAGGGGAAAATTCTCGAAATCAAGGATAGGAACACAAGCTGTTGCTGCTTGTATTAAAATTTAAATATGCCCCCTAATGTGTGAAATGACAGCCATCAGTTCTAGAGTTGGTCAGAAAGGACTACTTCAAGACTGTGCCAACTATCAGCACAAGGTAAACCCCTTCATAGCACTTCAGGGGTGGCAGACTAGGGGAAGAGGTCAGAAAGAGATCCTGGCAATCCCAGTTAAGCAAAGTCAAATACAGAGCTGCCTTCTGAATTGCACTTGTTCTGGAGTTACAAGTCAATGAGAGCCTGTGCCACACTAGAACTAAATTAACCTGTCTATCAGGCAGGAAAATTCTTCACTTTTTGCCATTGAGCTCCACAGAAGTTATCAGATTTGTGTGCCACATGTTCCTCAAAATTGATGAGGTTAATATACCTAACATGCTAAGTTTTGCCAGTGTGATAATAAAAGCAATTCCAATTACCTACCTTTCAGCAAAACAGAAAAATTACAATTCACAAGTATGAAAACTTTGTATCATATGTTCTTGACCAGGAAGTTCGAAAGATCTCCCCCTCAACATTTATAGTTTATTTGACAACAGTAAAACTGGTTAAGACTCTGAAACACAAAACAAATTAAAATTTTTTTTCTAGGTTTAAAAACTATGTGTTTGGAGTCATTTTCCTTCTCTTCAGTCTTGCTCGCCAATCCTCAGGAAGGGCTTCAAAATTAGCATTTCTCTCTGCCATGCCACTGTGAAAACAACATACAGATTACTTCATTGGAAAAAAGAGAACAAAAGTGCTCACTTCCTAGCAAATAAAAATCTCTCACCTCTAAAACTGAAAACCTGATTTCTCAACTAAATATAAGCATGTTCTTCAAATTTTTGAATTCTGATAGGCCAACCAAACGTACACATCCATATACACTCTCATTTTATGTACAAATGTAAGTGCATATTTATTTTATATAAACATATCTCCAATAACCATTAAAGCCATACTGAAGGAATAAAATATGTTCTTACTAAAGTTTTTCTCCTAGCACATAGAAGGTAAAATTCTTTAAGGTGGATATATTTGACCTTGAATATATGTCATCAGGGGACTGTTGGAACTAATGAAGCGGTTTTCTGGGATCAGTGGCTAGAGGCTGAGGCACGTGGATTAACTGAGCTCACAGGCTTGAGATTAGCCTGAGCAAAAGCAAGACTCCGTCTCTAAAAGTAGCCAGGCATCGTGGCAGGTGTCTGTAGTCTCAGCTACTCAGTTGGCTGAGGGAAGAGAAATGCTTAAGCCCAAGCACTTGATGTTGCTGTGAGATATGATGCCACAGCACTCTACTGAGAGCAATAATGTAAGATTCTGTGTTTAAAAAAAAAAAAAAGCGGGTTTTAGGTTAAGTTTATAAATAGCGGCTCGGTGCCTATGGCTCAACCGGCTAAGGTGCCAGCCACGTACAGCCTGGGCCAGCCAAACAACAATGTCGGCTACAACCAAAAAATGGCCGGGCGTTGTGGCGGGCGCCTGTAGTCCCAGCTACTTGGGAGGCGGAGGCAAGAGACTCACTTGAGCCCAGGAATTGGAGGTTGCTGTGAGCTGTGATGCCACAGCACTCTATCCAGGGTGACAGC
>CAUYON010056675.1:0-12783 GCA_963573935.1 Arctocebus calabarensis
TTCTTTTTTTTTTTTTTGAGACAAAGCCTCAAGCTGTCACCCTGGATAGAGTGCTATGGCATCATAGCTCACAGCAACCTCCAATTCCTGGGCTCAAGCGAGTCTCCTGCCTCTGCCTCCCAAGTAGCTGGGACTACAGGCGCCCGCCACAATGCCCAGACATTTTTTTTTTAGTTTGCAGCCACCATTGTTTGGCGGGTCCGAGCTGGATTCGAACTCACCAGTTCAGGTGTACGTGGCTGGTGCCCTAGCCTGTTGAACCACAGGCCCTGAGCCACAAAAAATCTTCTATTGTAGGGCCAGTCAAGGGTAAAAGGTAGAAACAAAGAAGAGAGGAAGAAAGAAAAGGGAAGGGAAACAGAACCATGGAACAGTCACTGATCTTAAAAGCCCGTTCTCTGAAAGGCTCTGTGGCTGTGAATTGACTACGCAGCTGAGGTCCAGCAGGGTGGAGAGAGTTTCTTATGGTCATATAGCCATAACAACTAGCTAGAGCAAGACTATGCCACCATCAGAGGATACGTGATCTGGTAAAAGAAATATTTCATAAAGTACCATCACTTTAGAGCAAGGACTGTGCCACCTTTAGCGATCTGTAGCGTTATTTTCCCATTTCTCCTGACAAAAGTGAATGTACACAACTGGTTCATGAGCAAGGAGTGGGAACCCCAAAAGGACGTAAGTGAGGCACAGACATAGCTACTCTCCAAGAGACAGTGAAACACAGAGAGTGTTTCTTTGATATCCAGGCGCCTTTTTGCAACTACAATGATGTTTCCACCATTAAGTGTGTCCATCAGTGTAACCCTAGACTTTGTTACCCACGTTAGAAATTACACAACAACTCACAGGGCTGGACGCACTGCCCTGCCACAAGCTGCTGTACTCAAGACAGCATCACACTTGGAAGCTCCTTGTGCCTGCCACTTACTGTGCCCTACCTCAACCCCCTTCAGCTGCTACTGCCACCCTACTCACTCTGTATCGAAAATCTGGAGTGTCCACTCTTTATCCCAATCCCAGAATAGTGTTCAGGGGAGGGAAATTTTTTTTGAAGTGTGGTCAATGTAGGTACAAAGCCCCTCTGATCCCACAGACTGAATCTTCCAAAGTAATTCCATATAAACATAAATAGGAAGGTGTTTGCTTAGTGAAGCCCTGTTCTATTCTAGAACATCGTTCACAGAAATTCTCCCAAGTCCATGCATGTCCTTCATGCATGGACTTGGGAGAACCTTCTGGAATCTTCATGTCAGGAATGAGGAATACACCAATTGTCCCAGTTTCCCATGTTATAGTGAGAAAGTTACCACCCATCTTTACTTCTGCCGGGAAGGTACTTGACTTGCATATAACCAACTCTGTACTATAACAAATGGTTTTCCAATGGGCTTTTGGTTCCAACTGGCTTTATGGCTTATAACATGCATTCTTGCTCCAGTGGCTTAGACCCAGGCTGCCCACCACCTATCAGCACCATGAGGGCTAGGGCCATGTCTCACCTTTTTAGTTTGTAGGCCACCGTCTTCCACTTTCTTACCTCCTACCCCAACCCCTTTCTCAGAGCTCAGCTCATCATTCAAGGGCATATTACAAAGGGTTGTTTGCATAGTTTTGTATTTCCCTCTTTCCCCAACTCCTCCTCACCTATCGGGGATGCCAGGTAACACAGCTAGAGGGAAGGCTCTCCCTGACCAAATAAACCACAATTTTTGCAGAGAGGAAGTGGGCTGAGGCTTTCCCACCGGAGACCAAGGGCAGTTGCTGCTCCTGCCAGGACACCTCTTCCATGGTCACTCTGACTACTGTCCACCAGCCCCATCCGCCATGCCTACTCCTCACCTAGAGGGGAAAGAGAGATGGGGCAGCTCTGCCTAGGATTTATAGAGGACAGAAACAAAGCCACCCTGATTTGTAGTATCTTAGACTGCTGAAGCTGGGAAATACCTGGGGAACATCCGCCCAACCTTCATTTTCAGGTCAGTTAAATGAGGCTCATGTGCCCAAGGTCACATGGCTACTTAGTAGGGCTGAGTCAGCTTAGACATGAAGTCTCCAGTCTCCATTCTATCTCCTCTCCACCACCACCACCCTACCACCCACACACCCCCACACACCTCACCCCCGCCATGCTATTCTTGGTCTGGTAAATTACTGTGCTAAGACTTGCTTAACAGAGTTAAGTAAGAAGGATGAACAACTGGAAACATTGTCTAAAATTACTTACTCACACCTCTATTTTTGCCTTCATGGTAGAAAAAGGACCTAATCAATATACTAACAGCTGGGGATGGTCAGATTTCCCTGCTAGTCTACAGAATTACTTTGGGGGAAGCTAAGGAATGAAGAGGCCCTTTCCAAGTCTAGAACACAGTCGGTATCTGACGCAACTGGACTCACCTCAGTGTGATGAGGCAGGCGCCAATTATTGCGGGTGGATGAAGCTTAAACATGGGATGGTGACTCAGGCACTGCCTTTCCATCAGTCAATCCTGCTGCCCCAGGTAGGACCCATGAGCACACTGGACTCAGATCTCGAAAACAGATCCTTCTAATGACAGTCCAGGTGGTCAGGTAGGAAGTCGGGGGCACAAACTTCATGCACACCACAAAAGGACACTGCTGACCAGAAAGGCAGGGGCCATGTGAGTCATGAACCAGCAGGATGGACAAGCAGACTGCCCACTCTGGAACCAGCCATCACTCTTCAGGGTCCTGCGCATCTGTGACCAAATCTGGGAGCCGAATGCTGAGTGGTCGACTCCAGCACAAAAGGGCAACCTGGTGTGGAGGGTGTCAGGTAGCCTGGGTTGCAATCCCAGCTCTGCCCACTACTAGCTGGAGGAACCTGAGCAAGTTAGTTAATTTTTCTGAGTTTCCTTGTCTATAAAATGGGGATATCTACCTAATAGGATTAGGTAAGGAGTAATTAAGATAATGTCTGGAAACTGCTTGGTATAGTATCTGGAAAATACAGTAATAAGCACTCAGTAGATGCAAGCTAAACTTTTGGAAGCCCTTCAGGGACTTAGCTGCCTGGCAGGGTTACAGGAGGGAGGTGTGACTGACACATCCCAAAGAGTCCTCATCACTCCCTCACATAGCAAGGAAGTGAAAACCAGACATTTCCCTGCAATCAAATGCTTCTTGAACACGAATTTGCCAGGTTGAAATCCAGACAACACGCAGATTTTTTTCCTCTTCCTTCTCCCCTCTCACGCCCAACACACACACCCCAGACTTGGAGGAGCGGAGGAATTACGACAGCAGTGATCCAATACCTCAGCCGTGTGGCCGTGAGGGTCACTGTACATCACACTGCCATCAGCACAACACTCACAATTCCTGGCAAGAAGGACAGCCTCCTGGGAGGCCCCGGCTCGTAAACACAACCAAGCAGAGAGAGGGATAGAAACGGCTCCCTTAAATCACCCTCAGTTTGTAATCTTTGCAGAGTCAGAGCATGAAGCTCCACTCTGGGAACAGGCATTTTAGAGGAACTGGTGTAGCTGGAGGAAAAGAACTTCATCAAAAGAAAGAGATTTGTATTTCAGAGCTGGATATTTACAGGGAACTGAATCAAAGTGCATTTGAAATCTGAGTCAAGAAGGAGCATTCCAGAAAGGAAGATGCAAGATCCAAATGACATGAAAGCAACACATGTTGCCTTATGAACCGTCCCTACCACTAATCATACGTCAGTCTCAGGGCAATCATTCATCCCTACCTGCAGGGACAGTCCCCACTGGCCATGTGTAATTATTACTAATTTTTCTGTCCACTCTCAGAAATGTACCAGTTTGGACAATAAATGATGCAATTACATTATACTACAAAGTGGTAAAACATCATAGCTAGTCAGAGATAGTAAGTGAGAAAAGAATCAACAAGAAAAGGTTGATTACATTTTTCTAGACTACAGAGATAGCTACAAGACTCACACACTTATAGGAGAGGAAGTTCTATATTTTCCATTATTAATTCGTCTCGGAATTGAAAATGGGAATGTTTTTCCCTGGTGTCTATCCTAAGCTCCAGGAGAAGAAGCCCCTCTCTTCCTCCGGTTCTGACCTTGTGGATATTATGCAATATTCTTGGTTAAGCATCAGAAATATCCTTTCATTTTGTGAAAGCACTTCTCTCTGGGATCAGGTGTCAGCCTCCTCTTCAGACTAAGCCGACCTGGCTCCCAGGACGATGATGTCTCTATGACATAATTTGAATCTCAGCCTCCAAGAGTAAGAATCAATGTTCCAACACTCTGGCCTCCAACCGGAGGAGTGTGATTCATTAGAAGCCGCCAGTTCTCGGTCACCCACCCACCTACGCAGCCTGAACCACCTGTTCTGAGCAGCCGGAGTCACAGACCGGATGGGAGAGAGGACCCCCTCCCCGCCCTTGGGCAAGTGGCCAAACCTGACCACCTTGGTCCACCAACGGAGGAGGAAGCAGTGATCCCAGGGGGACGTCGTGGGGAGGGAGGGGGCGAGTAAAGTAGTGTCTCCCGCTATTCTCTCCTGACACCAGCACGAAGCAAAAGACACAGAAAAGTAGATGTTTCCTCTCTGGGAAAGGACACACGACCACCCTGTCCGCAGGACACTAAAACCTGGTCAAAATGCAAATGACTGAGTAGCCCGGCTTCCTCTCCACACTCTCCTCTGGGCCCTAAGCCCCAATTCCCAACCCCCTCCCAGGAAAGGGCTCATCGGCTCCCACCTTCGGCTCTAGAGACTCCCAGCCCACCCTACACCAGTCCTGAGTCTCCTCCAAAGGCGCATGTGGCCTCCTTCACCGAAACTTCGTTGGAAGCTCAGCACCTGCTCAGCGCGATGATCCCCCGAGCGGTCCCCGCACAGAACTTCCCAGTGCGTGGGACCGCCGAGCCGCCAGCGCCAGGAGCAAGGAAGGGCGGCTGGAGACCGCGAGGCTCGCGGACACCCTGCGGCCGGCACCTGCTCTCAGCCTGGCTCCGCTCTCCCCGCGGCGGTGGGAAAAGCGCGACCTGGAGCGAGATGCCACCCCGAGCTCCCGGCCAGGGACGCCGCTCCCTCCCGAAGCGCCGGGCAGCGTGGGGGCTTGCCTGCTCCCGGACCATTCCCACGGAAGTTGCCCAGGAAAGGGCAGCGCGTGCAGAGGAAGAAGCGGCTTGTGGGGAGATTCCGAGGAGGCTGGGGCCAACTAGGAATCTCCAAGGTCCAGGCAACCCCCAGCAGGTAGCACGGTAGCGGCAGCGAGGCCGGAGCTCCGGGCACAGACAGCCACGTCCTAGGCAGCAAGAAGCCGGGGCTTACCTGGAATTAGTGCAGAGTCCCGCGCTCGGCTGAATGAGGAGGGTGTGCTAGTATTCCTGAGACATCCCTGAATTGTTTTAAAAGACCACAAGGGTGGGGGAGAGGGAACGGAGACGAGGGGAGGAGAGACGATGAAATGGAAGGGGAAGAAGGAGGACTCTACCTAAAGCAGAGGGGAAGAAAGGCAGGCGGACGTGAGGACGAGAAACGGAGAACTAAATAAATAAAAGAGAAGGGAGACAGTTAAAAAAAAAAAATCTGTCTCCAGCCCACACGGTGGAGAAGAAATTTGTGGCAATCAGAAAGAGAACTCGCACACGTGCCCCCCCGGAGGGGGCAGGCTGGGGACTAACAAAGAAGGGAAGACGCGAGCTGCATCCAAACCGGGAAGGAACCGCTGTCCAGGCACAGGCTGCCCGAGCCCAGACGCGGACGGAGGGCGGGAGGCTGGAGGGGACTAGACGCAGCGCCCGCGGGAGCGCGCACACCGGACTGGGGCGGGGGGCAGCGCCAGGCTTCATTGACAGGCGGGGATCAGTGTAACGAACAGCCCGAGGTCTAGAGATTTAGGTCAGGGTTGCTGCGGGAAAGTGCAATGACCTCGAACTTCCCCAGGCGATTCCACTCGAGTACATGATCCCCTCCGAGGTCCTGATTGCAGACCTCACCGCGCTCAAGGCTGCTTATCTCGCCAGGAACTGGGGAGAGGGAACTGCCATCGGAAGAACAAGATTACATCTCAAGAGAAGCAGAAGCGAAGTGGGGGCTTCAAGGATCAAGTTAAAGAGAAGGAGAAGTAGGGGGACCACAAGCTCCTGAGTCAGATGCCACCCAAGGAAAAGGGGCTCCAGGAGCCTCTCCGCTGCCTCTGGACCGACCCAGTGGTTTTCTGGTGATTTCTAAGGGCCAGCTGAGGGCTCTAAGGGAGACCCTGTTCCCTGGGGCAGTTAAGAGGCACAAAAACATCAACAGCCCTAAAAGCTAAGTCAAAGTGGCATCTCCAAGCTTCTGAGACCTGGTCCCTCTAGCAGGATTGTCTAACTTTTTTTTTTTTCTCTGCTGCACATTTGGAAGAAGAGTTGCTTTGGGCCACACGTTGAACGCAAACAATAACCAAGCTGATGAGCAAAAAAAAAGGGGGGGGGCCGTTCATACTTTTCATGATATCTAACACCACAGGTAAGAAAAGAAGTCCTCACAAAACCACGCCGAGGCCCACTCGTTGGACATCCTGCTGGAGTTTACTCTGCCCCTGTTCAGTGACCCAGGTGCCTCCCAGAGCCCCACAGGTGAAGAGTTTCCATCGACCAGCCCATCATTAGAGGTCCCAGCAGGGACTCTGGCCCATGGCTTTATTAAGAACTGCTCACCCTCCCCTAGGAGCTCAAGAGTAGGAACAAAGAAGGGCCCCAGAGAAAAAGAGAAGAGGAGGCAGCAGTGGGAAGGGGAGGGACAGGGAGAGGGGAGAAGGAAGAAGCAGGAATGCAGGAGGAAGAGAAGGGGAGGCAATCTCTCCCTCTCCACTCCTGTTCCTTAAGCAGTGGCACTGATGGGGCAAGTCCTCTGAAGGCTTTGTTTAAGGGTTGCCAGCCTTGAATAAGGACAGTTCACCCTTCTATGGGTGCTCGGGGCTTGGCACAGTTGTGGAAGTCAGGAACGGCTTTGAAGGGAGCTAAAGAGCCACTATGGTGACAGCAGCTCCCCCTACCTTTCCTCCTGAGGATGGGGCAGGAAGAGAAGGTCAAGGGCTGTGCACCCTCCTTTGCTAGTTCCCACTCTACCCCCAGGAGTGGGCAAGTTGGGAGGTTCACCCTCTGAGGAGCCAGGACCTTGACCTGATCAGATAAGTTCTTAAAATTCTCAGCAAGCCTAAAAAGAGCCTAGTCTCTATGAGTCAGACCTCCAGAAAGCTGGGCCTTTAGCCTGACATTAAAATTTAAAAAAAAAATGCTCCAGCTGGGTGTTAGTAAAAGATCGGGGCTACACATCAGTTTTTCTAAGGTTGACACATTTCTAGAAACAGTCTTATAGGTCTGGTTTCCCCTACTAAAAGGCTGGCTTTTTTCTTTTCAAATGTGAGAATACAGTGGGAGCCTCTCTTGTGAAAGAGATCTGAGCCCCTGCACAAAGGTGAAGTGGAAATTAGGGGCCTGGGGAGGCTATAGCCCTCCTCCCAGGGAGAGATATCCCGCACTTTAGGAAATTAACCTCAGAATCTCTTGGAGCCCAGGGGAAAGGAGAATGACTATTTTTACCCTAAAATATGTTCTTCATGCCCCCTTCCATCCCCTCCATTACCCAACACACACATATATGTGTGTACACGTGTACACACACACACACACACACACGTAATACAGTTACCAGCCACCCAGGCCCTTCTTACTTTACCTCCTCTTCTTCTAGACTTCCTACTACAATGTTTGGGTTTCTTTTTTTAATGAAAAAGTTTGAAGAGCTAGGATACCAAAAGGCTGACGGTTTTCCTGGCTGGGGATCTCCTTAAAAGAAGAGCATCCATACTCACCCCCCTCCACCAGCAAAATAAACAACAATTGTGCCCACAAACACACATGACCCTCCTGGACAGTTTACTCATATTACTGGGATTGTGCCATGCCCACCAACTAGATGGTTCCACAACATACCCCCTCTACCTATCCTGGAGGTAGCAAGATGCCAGCTGCCCAAGCAGGACCTTTGCATACACCTGCCATTGTAGTTTTTGTTTCTCTGGCTACAATATGGTGTCCTTTCAGACATAATGAAAATAGTGGTTTTGGTTCTTGTCCCATCTGAATGAATCGTGGCTGTTGCTGTAGGCGGAGGAGAGGGGGGAAGTAGCCTGGAATGCAGCGATTCTTCTCAGCACAGAGGCCTGTCTCCCTCCAGCCCAGCAGACGCACCTCCTCCCACCCGCAGACCACAAGACGCCCAGCAGGAGAAATGCCCCAGGGCTGGAGACACACTCTCACCTCCCAGTCTACAGCCAGACCAGCCAGGGAGCACCTGGACAGCCCTGGCCCAGACCTGCGCCCCCTAATGGGACTTCTTACTGGGACCATGACTTCAAAGAAAAGACCCTGGTTTAATAATTCAGCCTGCTTGAATGCCATTTAGTAGCCATGGCAACCAGTTCCCTGCCATCTAGTTGTAGGCAGGATGTGGCTGGAAAGGAAAGAGAGGGAGAAAAAGAGAAAAGCATAGAGAGGGAAGGAAAAGAAAGCCAGCTCAGATGTTACCTAAACTTTCACTCCACATCATAATCCTGACGAGAAGAACCCAGGGGCTCTCAGCCAGCCTCACCCTCTCTCTTCCCTGCAGTTCTGATTCTTCTCCGTCCCCACCTTCTCCCTCTGTCCCTTCCTATCTCAAAGTCCTGAGACCTAGGTTCTTGATGTGACCTCCCCCCAAACACTTTTGGAACTCTGGCGAACTCCTTAGCCTTTCTCTGCCTCAGTTTCCTTATATATAAATTAAGCAGCTTGTGGATGTTCACTCTGGGTCCTTCCAACTCTAAAAAGTGCATGATTCCATGGTCCTCTCTCTCCGCCATTCTCTGCACTGTTCAGCTGTCTCTGTCTCTCCATCTCTCTGCCTCTTCTTTGGTCCCATGTTTCTCCATCTCTCCTCCACACCCCCTCTTTCACCATTTGCCATCAGGTTTCACCTGTGAAACAGTTACATTTCTAATAAATACCCCACTCCCCTTTGCTGGAAAGAGTCCTGTCACCTCCCTTTACCCAGCTAATTTCCCCTCATCCTTCACATGCTGTCAGACATCAGCTCCTCTAAGAAGCCTCTCTGCCCCCCAAGGCAGGGCAGGTGCCCCCATTACAAGCTCCCGTAGTGCTCTGGATTCACCCCTCTTGCACGCCATCTCACTGTGCTGCCCTGTAATTGCCTATCCTCTGTTGATACCTCAGCTGGCGTGTGCACTCACAAATGGCAAAAAATAGTGCCTTGTTCATTGCTATATCCCCTGTACCTGCCATCTGGCAGGCACTTAAGAAGCGGCTGTCGAATGGAAGGGTAAATAATCCCAAACTACTGGTTTCTGAATCACTGCTGTAAAAGAACATGACATACCCTAGAAAGGGCTCGGAGTAGGAAGTCGGAGTAGAAGCCTCCCCTTGTTTTTGTTTGTTTGTTTGTTTGTTTGTTTTTGCAGTTTGGAGCCAGGGCTGGGTTTGAACCTGCCACCTCCAGCATATGGGGCTGGCGCCCTACTCCTTTGAGCCACAGGCACCGCCCCTTGTGAGGGGGGCCTGAAAGCCGCAGCCAGAATGGGGAAGGTAGACAATGCCAAGTGCGCATCTCCCTTTGGCCCCTCTCTGGCACCATTTGGGCAAACCCAAAAGGTCACTCTACACATCCAGTTGTGGGAGCTCCTTCCAAGGTGTCAAAGCTTCAAGCAACTGACATCAAATATCTCCCAGCCTTGTCACCTGCCTCCTTTCTTCTCAGGAGTAGGGCCATGAGGGAAGCAGACGGAGGCTGGGATGGTGCTCCCAGAGGCACCAGGACCTTGCGGGCAGCATTTCAGGCCCCTGCTGGGAGATGCCAACATGAGTTTCTGTCATCTAGGAAGCAGCTGCTTTAAAAAGAGAAAAGAAAATATTCTTGTGGTAGTCATCTTTTGATGGCAAATAAGAGCCATCCATTTAAAAACCCTAATCTAAGAATGTAAATGAAAGACAGAACTCATAAGCTGGGTTCTTCCCAATACTCCCTAATGAATTCTCTTTCATTTGTATGTTACATAAACAGGAGGGACAAAGGTAGTAAACACAGGTACACACAAGCCCACCACACCTGTGTGCACAAAGTTCCTATTCAGATGAGATGGCCTCAAACACAAGGCCAGATTTTGCACAGTGTGCAGCCCTCATACCCGGCATGGCTGTCTGAGACCCTCACCTCTGTAGAGCCCCAATAACCCTCAACCCATACAGAGCTGCCTTGCACTCAAAGATCTGCCAGGTGACACACAGTTTTCTTGATATCATGCACATACTGAGTGACACATGTCATTAGCAGACTTCCTTGTGTTGTCCCCATCCCTACCCCTATGTGGCATTCACATATCCCCCACACAGTAGGAAGGCTAACGAGAAAAAGTGATGAGGTTTTAGAAAGCTAAAAAAGCAAAAAGAAAAGAACAGCATCTACCCTGAAAAAAAGATAGCACTTTATAAAAACAATACTCCCAAACCTGAGTTTACATCCACGCTAGATCTTCTGAGGAGTTCAATTTGGATTCATGCTGAGTTTCCCCATCCCAGGGGAATAATACCTCCCAGCTGGTGAAAACTCCAACTCCTGTATAATTTTGTGCAATAGAAATCTGATATGGGGAAAACATTAAGTTAAAAACCTAACTGTATGCCCCAATCAAGCTGCAGCGTTACCCTCCACTAAATTGAAATTGCACATCCTCTCCCACATACTCTAACCATCTCTTAGGGCAGCACCCAAACATTAGGACAAACCTACACTTTTTCACCACTCTGAGAACAGAACCGGAAAGCATGTGGCAGCGAACGCCCATGCTAATTCCATTTGATAGCCACACACACAAACTGTCAAGGCACTGCACAAACATGCCCCACATGTGCAATAACTAAAATATAGCGTGTAAACACACATTCATGCACACATACAGAACCTCCCAGGGCATGTGTGTATGTGGGTCTGTGTATATGTGTGTGTGTGTGTGCACACGCGCACACGCATGTGTTTTGTTTGGAGACTGGTGATGCTTTGGATTATGAGGTTTCCATGGTTACCTTCTGTAGAGGGAACTAGGGTAATTGAACTCTTGGGGTTCACCATTCAGCAGATGCAGCTTGCTTACTCCTGTGTGCTCGCTCGCTTGCTCTGTCTGCATTTCATCACCATCACTTTTTAGTTACAGTTTCAAGTCAAGTTCATTGGAATGGAGTCAAACCCTGTGTAGGGGTCTGGCTGTACCTGGAAAAGAGGTGAAACTGTGAAATAAAAACTCTGGCTTCAACATTCAGGTTACCCTGGAAGGGTCTCAGGCTAATTGGGGTCCAGGAGTAGTCAAGGTCATATGCCCACCCCCTCTCCTCCAAGCAAAGAAGACAATCATTCCAGAATGGGAAAGAAAACTGTATTTGCTAGTTCATAAAATTCTGTAAGAGAATAAAACGTAAAGACCCAGTTCAGCATAATGGGTGCAGGTGAATGGGTGTAGGGCTCCAACACTACTATTTCCTCTCCTCTCTACAGCATTGTCCAGCTTTCCAGGTGGCCCCTAAATGGTTATTGTCTTAGCTCAGGCTGCTATAAAAAAGTACGGTACACTGGATGGCTTATAAACAACAAAAATTCATTTCTCACCACACTGGAGGCTGAGAGTCTGAGATCAGCATGCCAGCTGGGTCAGGCTCCAGTGAGGGCCCTTGTCTAAATTACAGGCTATCGACTTCTTGTATCCTCACATGATAGAGAGCAGAGACAGGGCAAACTCTAGTCCTCTTCCTTTGGAAGAGGGAAACCAATCCCTCTTGAGGGTTCCACCCTCATGACCTACTTACCCCCAAAGGCCACACCTCCTATTACTATCCTATCAGAGGTTAGGGTTTCAATAGAAATTCGGGGGAGGGTACACAAACGTGCAAGCTGTAACAGTTACATCCATTTTGAGGGGAAGTAATTTCTGGGAATGGTATTAACCTCACACATAATTCCATCTATACTAATTGGAAATTGACCAAATCGACTTATTAAATGAAATTCTTCAACACACTTTACATGCTAATATCTTCTTCCTTACAATGGGTCTCAGAAGAGAAACACAACCAAAAACCCATCAGGAAGTAATTGTCAGATGCTTTTTCAGACTTTGATGACTGAAAGACCAAAGAAAAGAAATCATTTCATGAAGAAATATGACAAAGTCAAGGCCATAAAGAGGAACAGGGAAACCCATTGCCCTGGGTAGTAAATGAAGCCTCCATGCCTCTCAAGTAGCCTTGTCAGCTTTGGGGCTTCAGCCAAGACACCTACCTTCCCTAAGTCTCAGCATCTTGTGTTTCTTGACGATTGGCTTCTAGAGGTCCCAGATGGTTTTCCACATATAGGAGAGGCCCTTTGGCCTGGTAATTCAACATGTGCCTTGGGGCAGAAAGGATCCAGCTTAAGTTCTAAATGGCCACCTGGATTACAAATTAAGATAGAAATCAGAATTATTGGGTGGTGCCTGTGGCTCAAGGAGTAGGGCACCAGGCTCATATACTGGGAGTGGTAGGTTCAAGCCCGGCCTTGGCAAAAAAAAAAAAAAAAAAAAGGAAATCAGAATTATTCTCCAAATGTCCATACTCTCTTTTTTTTTTTTTTATAATTTTATTGAATCATAATTCTGTACATTGGTGCAATCATAGGGCACGATTCATATACATTCAGAAATGTTTTGATCGTACTGTTACAGTTAGCCTTCATGGCATTTTCTTGATCACTATAT